>CM076570.1:122773094-122954876 GCA_034641835.2 Pinus albicaulis | reverse complement strand
AAGAATGCTATATGGTGCATTATGAAAGAGGACAGCAACTTTTTTCATTCCACTGCAGAGATTCATGAAGAAGCTGTTGCTCACTTTTCTAAATTTTATATGAATGATCCTTCTATTAATGCTGAGAATCAATCCTGGGTTCTCGATCATATGCCCAGATTTTTTGATGAAGCGGCCATAGCTGCATTTGATCAATGTATCACTGGGAATGAAGTCCTTTCGGTCCTTCAGTCTTTTCCACATGACAAATGCCCTGGGCCTGATGGGTGGCCTGCGGAGTTTTTTGTCTTCTTTTTTGATCTTATGGGGTCCGAAATCACTGATATGATGGAACTCTTTCGTAGAAGGGGTATTATGCCTGCAAATCTAAATTCTTCATTTATTGCCCTCATCCCAAAAGTCTCTAATCCTATGTCATTTTCTGATTTTAGACCTATTTCCCTTTGTAATTTAATTTACAAAGTTACATCCAAGATTATTTCCAATCGTCTCAAAGCTATTTTATCTGCTAAAATTTATGTGGAGCAATATGGTTTTCTTAATGGTAGGTCTATTCACGACGCGATTGCCATTGCTCAAGAGGTTTGTCATTCAATGCACTCGGATAAGCAAGAAGCGCTTATCATGAAAGTTGATTTGCACAAAGCATACGACTCACTTGATTGGTCTTTCATCCGGGTTCTATTGCTCAAGATCGGCTTGCCCATTAGAATCATTCGATGGATAATGTCCTGTGTTTCTAATGTCAGATATGCGGTGATCATCAATGGGCTCCCATCTCGTTTCTTCAAGGCTGGTAGGGGTTTGCGCTAGGGCTGCACGCTATCCCCTCTTATATTCATTCTGGCTATGAATGGGTTTAGCAAGATAATGCATGCATCTGAACAGAAGGGCTACATTAAAGGATTCGCATTTTCAAGCACGGTTTCTACTTCGCATTCTCTTTTTGTGGATGATCTCTTGCTATTTGGATACTTGAACAGAAACCATTGGTTCTATATCAATATCATGCTTATGCGTTTCAAAGCGGCCACAGGTCTAAGTATTAATGGGGACAAATATTTCCTTATTTTTGAATTTGGCGATGTATTAGAAGTCAAACTTCATTGCTGATTTCATGGGTATTGGTACTCGTCACATTTCAAAAGGTTTTAAATATCTGGGATTCTATATCAAGCCCTGTGGTTATAAAAACTGTGATTGGGACTGGATAGTCGACGGATTTCGAGATAGAATTCAGCGCTGGACCCATCGATGGTTATCTATGGGCGGACGTCTCATATTGATCCAATCTGTGTTATCACAGATGATAGTATTTTGGGCTCACCTTCTCTATCTCCCAGCTGGTGTCATTTCAAAGATCAATAGTATTATTACGCATTTTATCTGGGGAGGGGCTAATATGAGCAGAAAATTTCCTCTCTGTAGCTTATCTGCTATTTGCAAGCCAAAGGATATGGATGGATGGGGTATCCTCTGTACTTGCAATTTCAACTGAGCCTTACTTATCAAGTCCTTCTGGTGGGCAATTAAAAGTACAGGCATATGGAATAAAATAAATAGGGCTAAATATTTCAATGGTGATGCTCTACAGCTGATCAATTGTAATGATTTTTCATTCCCTTGCATCATCTCTTGCATATGGCGCAGTTTCAAAATGATTGTGACTCTCATTACTCCCCGATTATGCTGGAACTTTCACGATGGGAGCAGAATTCCTATAGGTGCATCAAATTTTCTCCCACTGCCCCCACAATCAGCTCCGTCCCATCGCCTTATACACGCTTTGTCTCTTCGAGGCATCTTCTATTATTCACAGGTAATATATTACTGGTCATATGGCACTCCTATCTTCAAATCTTCCGAGCAACTTGGTATAAATGGACCCGATGCTAATGAATGGGATATGCTCCGGGACACACTGCGTTGCGCTAGCCTGTGTTATGCTCCGAGTGGAGACCAATTAATATGGAATGGCCCTCTCAGAAACAATATCGTTATAGTCAAGAAGGTTTACATCAATATCATTCATTCTTCTCAACAAGCGCAAACGCCAAAAATTTTCCTTCCTTTCTGGAAAAGGAAAATTCCTACGAAAATAGTTCTATTTGGCTGGCTGGTGTGGCGTGGGAAAGCACTCACATGGGATAATCTCGTAAAGAGAGGTTTCCATGGTCCCAGTCGCTGTGTTCTATGTTTTTCAGCGGAGGAATCTATAGCTCATCTTTTCTTTCAATGCCCCACTGTTACTAGACTCTGGAAACTGTTTAGTTCTTTCATATTGAATCCATCCTGGTGTCCGGTGGACTTCATAACCGTTGCAAATGACTGGGACAAACTGAACAACAATTATAGATCTTTACCCTTTTACTTTATATGGGAAGTTTGGATTGCGAGGAATCATATGATTTTTGAACAAAAATCTTTTCAGATCCAGCGGGTATATTTGGCTATTAAATCTTGGATGGATGAAAACCCTCCCATATTGAATAATATTTCTGATGCCTCTCATCGTATTAGACCACATGAAATAGCCATACCTTCCATATATTTTGACGGTGCTTCAGCTGACGGTATTATTGGTTGTGGTGCCTGGATCAAAATATCTGATCAGGAGCGTATACACATCTATTGGAATGGAGGGCCAGGTACTAACAACAAGGCTGAAATTATGGCGCTCTGGGGGGACCTTCTTATTGCTATTGATCTACAAATCCAGGTGGTTAGCATTTATGGGGATTCTCAGCTGGTCAGTGGTTGGATTAACAATAGTTTTCACATGCATAATCAGCTTCTATTAGGATGGATTGACAGGATTCAGAGATTATGGCATAGATTGAACTGTCCATCCATTAATCATATTTTTCGTGAAAACAATACCCGGGCAGATCGACTCTCCAAAAAGGGACTTTTGGCTGAATTCGGATCTATGAAAGTCTCTCATTTTACTGATGGAAGACAGATTGCTGAGTATTCTATTCCTCTTCCTTGACTTCAGGCCTTCAGCTATTGGATCCATTTTTGACTTTTCAATCTTGTCGACAGGTTTACTACATTTTGATTTGGTTTACAGGGATATGATGTTCCTATTACTACTCCTTTTTCCAGCTCCAATCATTTAGCTTCATTTATATGAGCATGGCTTATAAGTATATAGCGAGCCTTCCCATATGCATCAAGCGAGCGAGATTGACTCTTCAAGCGAGCGTGAACACTGATATCAAGCGAGCCTGTTCGTAAAATCAAGCGAGCGTGATCAAACTTCAAGTGAGCGAGTACAATTTTATCAAGCGAGCGGGAGTTCATCTTCTGGCAAGCCTGAGTTCATTAAATTTCCAAACGCAGTCGAAGCACTCGGGTTGCTACTCAATCATAATCAACCAGGCTTGCTATTCCTGATATTTTTTGTCAACACAATTTGCCTTCTCAAATGAACCAACTTTTATTTATCAGTACAATCCTTATAGTGGTTTTTAAGATGGCATCTTTTCTAATCTCATTATTCACCTCTGGAGATGTAATTGGATGAATCCTATCTTTTCTGCACTCCTCATTTTGATAATTCTTGATAGTTTTATAAGTACGGGAACGATCTGTCCCGATTATGTGGCTGCCCAAATAATCCTTTTTGCTTCAACTTGCTAAGGATCATTTTCAACTGGGCACTTGATGGTGATCTTCTCGCTGAGAGACATTCATAGCTGAGATTATTGGACTATGTACTATTTATATTTATAATATAAATCAGCGTTTTTTTCTTTCTGAAAAAAAATAAATATTCAATAAATGGAAGAGCTTGCAGAAACTCGTGATCTAGAGATAAGTATTTTGTTTTTCCACGGGTTGATCTCCAGGTTCAAGGTGAGGTGACATAGCTTATGCTAGTCATGAAAATTTGCAAGTGCATTTTACGATAAAGATTGCATCAATATTTCAAATTCCACACAATTTGTCCATGGATGTTAGCTAAAACTATTGAGTGGCAACCAGCAGCTTGGATGGTAATGAGTGAATTAGAGAGCCTTAGGTAACTCGTAAAGTGTGAGCTTCAATAGAGTCATGGAATTGTGGAATAGATTCATTGACGAAAATGGAGGTAGTGATGTGTAAGTGCATAGAGAGAAACCATGGGTGTTGGCTGCATACAAAGTATTTTACGGAATGCAAATGATTCACAAAGTGTGGTGGTAGAAGATCATTAGGCACAATGTATCTCAAGTAGGGAGGATGATCATATAAATATAGAAATAAGGAATAAAAAAAAATTTATTATAATGGATTCAATTATTGCATGTAAATACGGATGATGTTGAAAACAATTATTATAATGGAGACAGTTATTGCATGTAAATAGGGATGATGTTGAAATAATTGGGAATACAAATCTAGCCTAACAAAATTCCATTAACCCTTGGCCAAGTCGTCAAAGTGAGCCTTCACCACTCACCTCCATGGACTATGCTACAATAAAGTCTTCCTAGCTTTTTAAAGGTTCCATTACATGAATCGCATGGGAATAAAACCATGGGTACACTAAACCATGTTCCTAAAACCACCATTGTTTGACTTGATCAACTTTGAATCTATCCCCAAGTAAGTTTACTTAAGAGTCTGAAAAATTTCATGATCATTTTGAGGTATCAAACATCTGTTTTTGGGGGTAAAACTTTGTTGCTTCAAAGCAACATCTTTTTCTCTTATTTTACACAAATATACATTTCCAACGACACAATAATTGCCTCAATCAGAGTCAGTATGCAAAAGTTATGCCACTCAAAAGTTGACCTTCCAATTCTAACCACCATAATTTGAGAAGATGCCACGTCACCCCCTATTACTCAAGGAAAAGGGGTTAGTCACATCATCATGATGCAGAAGACTCTAAGGGATTCCATATTGTAACTTTGGTTAAGAGTTGAGGGAGTCAAACCTAACCACTGGTAGGCTATCACGTTGCGTTATAACCAGACCGCTAGGAGGAAAAGGGGTTCCATTCCTTTTTAGTGCATTTGTTCCATAGATGAGCAAGAGTAGTATAGAGGGATAGGGAGAGAGAACATGGAGATGATTTTTGCACTATAGTATCCCACGAGACACAAGCATTACTTATTTTTACTTGTAACCATTTTATATTTAGAGAAAGAGAGTAGAACAACCTCACCTTCCAATTAGGTTTTCTCCTGAAAGGGTTTCCCAAGTTATATCTCGTGTCAATCATGGTTTGTGGGTTTTTATTACACTATTCTCTATTTTCTGCATAATTATAATTTGAATGCATATGACACAACCAATATTTTATAGATCAAGTAATATAAAGAGAAATAAACCGTCATATTTGTAGATTTGGGATTTTTAAGTATAATTTTCTCAGATATGTTGTGAAAAATTGTCCAATGGAATATCATGGTAGTTTATAGATCAATTTTAGTGTTAACTGTATATTTCATTTGTGTGGCTGAAATTAGAGGGCCATGCCCTGAATTGGTGGGAAAGCCACATAGCTGAGACCTTGATATTGGAGGGAGATCTAGCAGTGACTAGGTAGGAGGAATTTAAAACCCTAATAAAGTCACAATTTTACCCCATAAATTATGTAGAGTAATAGTAAATGAAGCAATACTTCAAGCAAAAGTAGTGGCAGAGTGTACAGGAGTGCACCACCATATTTAGAAGTTGTCAATGATGTTGGGTATCTCACGAAAGAACCAAAATGCACTCCTCAAGTATCTAGGGAGTGTACACAAACATATATGGAAACAAGTGATGTTGTTCAAGCCCATATCAGTGGAAAAGTCTTATGTACATGCACAGTACCTGGAGAACATTAGCCAAAATAAAAGGAAATCAATTGGATTGAAGAAGAAAGAAAACCAAAATGCTTCTTAGGAGGGGAAGAAAAAGTAGAATGGAGGAAAGATAAAAAGACAGTAGCCACATCACACCAATGCAAAGATTCCCGCAATCACTATTATAAAATTGATGGTTATGACCGTTGAAGAATGTAACTAGGTTCAGTCTTCATATTTGTATTTGAGTCATTATGAAATGTATTTATCAAAAGAATGAAAAAGAAATTTATTATTATTATTACAATGACTTATTAAAGCACGAGTTTCATGATTGGGTTATCATTTTATAGGTCAAAGTCTCCATTGAGGACTTCTAGGTTTTATATTGAGTCATTAGAGTCATTTTCCATTTAATGAGACCCTTCTCGGGCTTTTGAATCATGTAAAAATAACTATTATTGATTCAAATATGTAATTTTTCATTGCCACACCAAGTCGGCCATTGCCTGTTGAAGTCGGCCTACATAACATAAATTCGACCCACAAGAAGGCTATATATAGAAGTGCAGTTCAATACATTTTCTAATCAACTTAACAAGTTCTATATACACAAGAAGAAGTGCAAGAAAAATTCGAAGTTCCAAGATAAGAAGGAGAAGTGCAGGAGAAGAAGAAAATTGAAGTTTTGGGCTATCTCTCTCTCTTTTCTAGGAAGTTACTGGGCAGTTGCAGGGATCGAAGTTCTGCAGTTGCAGGGGTCAAATTTCTACAGTTGTAGGGAACGAAGTTGCAGGGGTCGAAGTTGTTGGGGTCAAAGTTCTATTGCTGCATAGATTGAAATTTTGTGCTGCAAGGTCGAAGGTCTAGATCGAAGTTGCTGGAAGGAAGGGATGACTTGGTGATTGGAGGAAGTCTGTGGCTAGGTTGAAGATGCTTGTATTATCTCGTGAAAACTAATGAAGGAGAGGTTTGACTGGGTTTTCCCCTAGATAGAGGTTTTTCCCTGGCTCAGTGCCTATTTCTCGTGTCTCTTGTTTTTGATCTTCATACACACATTATTTGGTAATTGCTTGATGAAAGGTAATATGATAAATAAGTAAAAGAATCCAACATAATTCACAAGTAATTATCAAGAAAGAGGAATCAAACCCTAATTCTACTAAGCATTGATTTCTCAACAATGTAAGGATAAGTACTAGAAGTTGTAACAAAAGAACAAAGAGAAATATAATAAGAAGAACAATATCATGGACACTAATTTGAGCAACTAGGTTGAAAAACACTCAGACATGGGCAAGAATATGGCATGTACATCAATTTAGAAGGAGGTGAACCTGAGTATCCATCGGCAATAGGAAGATAAGGAAAATACCAAACTCTTCCATATAAAGATACAATTTAAAAAGACTAAGACTAATGCTCTGTTTGACTCAAGATCACAGGAAAATATCATTGTAGAAAATCTAGTCAACAAATTGGGATTGGAATTTCATGATCATCCAATCCCATATCCATTGGGATAGGCAAAGATGAATGCAGAGATAAATCTAACAAAATAGTGAAAAAATAGATTCACAATCAACATTAATTTTACTGGTGAAGTAGAACTAAATGTAGTTCCCCTTGGTTTATGTGGAGTGGTGTTTATACGTGCCTCTATGTACATTTGGAATGCAATATTCATGTGAAGAGTCAACCAATACCACCTCATCAAGGATTGATCCAGATCTTAGGGGAGGCCCCCAAGATCTAAAAAAAAATGAAATGGATCTAGCAAGATATGCAAAATTAGAATGCCAGAAAAAAGGAGAGAATACACAGTAAATAAAACCACAAAGATTTTTTTTATTAAAACAAAGAATAACTGTAGAAGTTACATTGTGGTGGACAATTTGTCATTTTACAATATGTGACTTGTTACTTTAAAGGATTTTTTTAGTTACAATACCACAAGTAAATTCCATGGGTGGGTGAATACTATGGGTGAATGAATACCATGGGAAGATATCACTTACAATACCATGGGTGGATAAATACCATGGCTGATGAATACCATGGGTGGATGTAATTTACAATACCATGGGTAAATTCCATGTGTGAATAAATACCATGGGTGGATACATACCATGGGTGAATGAATACCATGGATAAATGTCACTCACAATACCATGTGCGGATAAATACCATGGGTGGATGAATACCATGGGTGTAGGCCACTTTCCATTCAGATCATTTCTCCCTCCTTAAGAATCAATGGTCCCCATTGCGTGAAGTTATCTCTTGAGAAGCCTTTGTTGAATATGAAGAGTCACTGAAGAGAAGGGTTTTGTGTGGTTAACCCATAGCCATGATGAACAAAGATCTGAGGATAGAGATATCATGTAATGCTTTTGACCAAATGTGATACTGAACGTGTGGGGCATAGAAAATGGACTTAAATGAAGTGTGGGTTTGTGGATGACCCATAACCATGACAAAAAAAGATCCGAGGATAGAGATACTGTGTAATTATTGTGACCAACTGTGATGCTAATAGTGTATGGCCTAGTAAATGGATTTCGATTGAGGATAGAGATATCATGTAATGCTTTTGACCAAATGTGATACTTAAAGTGTGGGGCATAGAAAACGGACTTCAATGAAGTGTGGGTTTTTGGATGACCCAGAACCATGAAAAATGAAGATCCGAGGATAGAGATACCCTACAATTCTTGTGACAAACTGTGAAACTAACAATGTGCGGCCTAGCAAATAGACTTCCATGAGAAGTTTTTTGTATTGTTGACCCATAACCGTGACGCTGACTGTTGATGAAGTAGAAGGTGCCTACATAGCCTGGGGTGGGAGGGAATGTTTCCAAATAATGCAAGACAAACACTTCTATTCTAAAACTAATGAATGTGAAGCAGGTGCCTACTAAAACGGGGTGGGAGGGCATGTCTCCAAAGGGAACCCACTCTGAATGTTGCTCCAGATTTAAAATGGGCATAACTCGGTCAATATAACTCATAATATTTATTATAACATGTTTTTGGAAATATAGTGATCATTCTGCATCTTCCAATATGTTTGAAATCATTTTATGGAGACCCTGGAAACTCATATTCGCGTTGCAACTCTCCTGCCGTCACAAAATTTCCGAAAAAAATAGCTGATTTTAAATCAACGATAACTCCCTCGTCCGGACTTCGATTTGACCGATTTTTCTCTTGTTTTTTTAAATCGGTTGATTTTTCAAGGGGAGCTCAGATCTATAATCATTTCTTTGAAAATTTTCACTAAAAACTTTAAAAAATGATAGTAGATCCGCCATCCACAAATTGTCGTCAGAAAAATTCCTGCAACACTGCTGATTTTAAATCAATGCTATCTCCCTCATCTAGACATCAATTCGACTGATTTTTTCTTTTGAAATTGGATTTTTTTTGTAAGGAATCCATATATGCTTTTTTTTTCCTGGAAATTTTGTACCAATATTTTCAGATATGCTCTACAAACTCGCCGCCCAAAAACTTCCTACAAAAAAATGAAAAAAAATTCTTCTCGCTTTGCCCAAGAAAGTACTCTATGGAGGTTGTGGAACTTGCAAGGAGTTTGATAAATATGGATGCAAAACGTTGAAACTGAAATATTATTTAAACCCTTATTCCCATGGATTCATAACCTGAATCTGATACCATTGATCCAGAGCTTAGGGGAGGTCCCCAAGATCTAAAAAAAATTGAAATGGATATGGTAAGACCTGCAAAATTAGAATGCCAAAAAAATAAGAGAATACATAGTAAATAAAACCACAAATAAATTTTTTATTAAAACAAAGAATAATAGTAGAAGCTACATTCTGGTGGACAATCTTTCCTTTTACAATATGCGACTTGTTACTCAAAATTTTTTTTTTAGTTACAATACCACAAGTAAATTCCATGGGTGGGTAAATACCATGGGTGGATGAATACTATGGGTGAATGAATACCGTGGGAAGTTATCACTTACAATACCATGGGTAAATTCCATGTGTGGGTGATACCATGGGTGGATGTCATTTACAATACCATGGGTAAATTCCATGTGTGAATGAATACCATGGGTGGATACATGCCATGGGTGAATGAATACCACGAATAGATGTCACATACAATACCATGGGTGTAGGCCACTTTCCATTCAGATAAAGGATGGTAAATCCTTCACCATCAACATTGCAAGGGAAAGTACAAAATTTCACTATTAAGTGCCAACCAAGCCAAGAAATTGATCAGTTCAAGGAATGCATATGTTTTACTATTTTAAAGAGAGAATCAATCTGTATAAGAGTTATTACAAGTAAAGGCATCCATGGAGGCGTGCACTAAGAAGTGGAATTATCAAATTTAAGGGTTGCTAGCATATAGGGATGTATTCTAGGAGCCTAAAGGGATACCACCTAAGAGGGAAGTAGAGCACAAGATCCAACTATTGACGAACTCCCCATTGCCTAACATTGGGTTTTACAATAAATTTATTATAGAAGAAATTGAGGTGGATAAATAGTTGCAACAACTACTAGAACAGGGTGTGATTCGCCTCAAGTACATCACCATGTGGGTCACCAATTATCATCATGCCAAATAAGGATGGGACTTGGAAAATGGGTATATATTACAAGGCATTGAACAAAATTAGGCTCAAGAACAGGTATCCCCTACCCATCATAATAGATGATCTTTTGGATTGGTCACAACAAGCGAAATACTTCACAATACTAGACTTAAATTATGGATATCACCGGGTTAAAGTCAGAGTAGAAGATATATGAAAGACCACCTTCAAATCTAGGCAAGGTTTATATGAGAGGTTAGTCATGCCATTTGTCCTATGCAATGCACCAACTACATTTATGGGGTTAATGAATGATACTACACCCTTATATATACTTATTTGTTATTATCTATTTGGATGATATACTAGTATACAATGCTACCTTGGAGGAGGAAATATCACATTTGACATAGGTGTTGGAGACATTAAAGAAACACCAACAACTAGAAAATCTCAAGAAGTGTGAGTTTCCACAACAATATTGTTGGAAATTATTGTAGCCATGGTTGGTATTTTCATCATGTGAAGAATTTGAAAATTTAAATTTAAATTTTTCCTCCAAAATTATTTCAAGTCGACCTCTTATTCTTTTAAGTTGGCTAGGCCCCTAAAAGGCACCCATTCAACCCCCTTGGAAGTCTATATAAAGGATACCATCTTCCTCATTTGGAACATTGATTTATCTTTTCATTATTTTTGTTTTAACAAAAAATAAAGGATGAAGGGGGCGAAATCGGAAGGAGAAGAAGGAGGGTTTGGAATTTGCTCTTGGTTACTGGTTTGGTTATTCCCTTGATGTTTTTACTTCTGAAGTATTTATGGACAATTGAATGCTCTCTCTTGCATAAGGAAATATTTATGGGTTTTCCCCTTGTTGGTTTTTCCCTGGCCTCAAGCCTAATTTTTGTGTCTCTTGTCTCATTGTCTCGTGGTTATTTTACTTCTCTTTCATGTTTATTGTTTGATATTTTTCTTTTGTATAAATAATTAATGATATTGAATAAATGTTATGTGAATCTAATGCTTATTGATAATTGGAATTAGTTATCTATTCAATAAAAATATATTCTAGCTTGTGCCCTAGAAATTCAATATTGTATCAAAGCTATGGTTCGATATACAGTTTGATGAGAAGTTGAGATATGGTTTTTGTAAACCCTACTGTGGCAATACAAGCCTCTATGAGTTTTCTTTGTGACTAAGCCGAAGTACATTCAAAATTCTAAAAGGAGGGCCTAAATACAAGTTCGAATCAAGGTTGAGTTGTCCTAAGGGATAATGAGGTATTTATTCCCTGTGGAATAATCTATGTGACATGAACATGAGTTTTTTTGCTAGTTTCTATGGATGTATGTGAGATTGTGAATGAAAATTACAAACTACCCTCTGAGAAAATTTGCAGACCCGTGGTTGTGGAAAATTGTGAGCTTTACATTGTATCTCTATGAATGAGCATAATTCTCTAAAGAAAACTATGTGAATCTGAGGCTCATTTGAATTCAATCTCT
The DNA here is from genome assembly GCA_034641835.2 of Pinus albicaulis. Classification (NCBI taxonomy): domain Eukaryota; kingdom Viridiplantae; phylum Streptophyta; class Pinopsida; order Pinales; family Pinaceae; genus Pinus; species Pinus albicaulis. The sequence goes on along the minus strand of CM076570.1, from coordinate 122,943,001 downwards.
CTCTATGATCCAAGCTTCACTATCTAATATTCAACTTTGAGGAATCTGATTCTTTGTAATTGTGCGAGCCTCCAACGTCAAGATGTGTGAATACATATGTGAATCATTACCTGTAGAATGATGCAAGTTAAGGCTGAGATTTTTTTGGGATGGAAAGTGTGTGACGACCCGATGACGTTGAAAGCCAAATTTTGTAACTTAGGTTGAGTTTCATGCAAGGTATATATATATATTTCTATTATTCAAGTCATCTTTCCAGAGGCACCCTATTAATTTTTTATAGATCTTAGGCGGTCCAGAGGCACCCTATTAATTTTTTATAGATCTTAGGCGGTCCAGAGGCACCGTATGAATGATACATGAAATAAAAAAAATCTGAATGAAGGTGTATTATGATGTATATGAACATATGTGAGGATTATTGTCTCCAATTTATGCATCTTGCTGGCATCTCTATGGCATCATCACATGCGCAGTACTCCTAAGATTCATGCAGGCATATATGTGGCTCTATTCTTGGTTAAAGTGAGCCTGTCAATGGATGTGTGCAAGATTTTTAATATGCATGGTATGTGAAATACTTATGGCACTAATTATTTATTACTGTATCTATTCACTATAGAAAATTTGTGGATTTTCAGCATACTATAGCATTATGATAGGGATCTGAATTTTATGTTGAGGAGATCCAAGCCTTTATGTGACATTTATATTCCAAACGAGTTTTGTGGTTCTCCCTCTATATTTTATGTGAGATCTTGAGGCATAATATCTCTATGAAGGTTGTGTAACATATGCGAAGGTATAAGGCTCATGATATATTGTGGATTAATTTGACATAGTTGTGGAACTCCTTGAAGGAAAAATTTATTGGCTTGATCAATATCATTGATTCAAATGACATTCAAACCTGACATTCTAGACATCCTAGTTAGTTAGAAGGCTTGTTATGACGAGTCTAAAGGTGAATTTATTGTTTCATCTATATCAAGACAAAATTATTTGAGGTATGACCAAGAAGTCCGAATCACTCTCAAGGTATGTAAATTAAATCGTTGATGCATCACATCATTGTGGCGACAGTGCTGAAATGAAGTAGGTGATTTAGACTGTGATTTTGTTTTATGATAGTCTGTCTCTGAAATTGGATTTTATATCCCTTTTTTATGATTAAAATATGAGGCATAGGTATATATTTATGGTGTTCTAATATTTCTTTAAAGAAGGATGAATTACACTAAAGAAAAACTAAATCTGAACATGAAGTTTTGAGGTACTATCTCTGTAGATATGTGAGTTTTGGATTCATATCTGTTGAAGGAGACACTTTTTTATTCATAATCAAGGGACAACATACTCTGAAGAAATTCGACCTAAATAATATCACTATTATGTGAGGTATAATCTCTCTCACACTTTGAATGGATGGCTCAATAATTAGAGTCAAGTGTTCCTATACATTGTGTCAAGAAAAGGAAGGATTTGAATTATGAAGGTTGAATTCAAGAGTCCAAGTCATAAATGACTAAAGACATTCTTATATGGAAAATACCACATTAATCCTATTATGAAGAGGAAAATTCTATTAATATAATTTGTTTCTTGATTTAGATAGATCAACAAGTATGAATTTTGACCAATTAATTAAGTAAATAATCTAGGAATGTTTTTCCAAAACCCAAGTAAGGTGTTTTGAAACTGTAGGATTGTTGACGTTGAAAATGATGAAAAAATATGCAGGATGTTGATGAATATTAGAAGAGTTATCAAGGTTTTCAATCGAAACCCTAACCAAAAAAATATTAACCCTATCAATTTAAAAGAGATGGGAATCTAAAGCCTTAGGCTTATGGATTGATTGATTCCGCTTAAGAAGAAACCTCGACTCCTAGAAAATTTGACATCTTGATGATGAGGTTGATTTATAGGTTGGATGCGAGAAGGATAAATATTAAGAAAGAGTTATCATGTTCTCAAAAGGATACGTATCTTTTATTTCTTTTATTGTTTTAATTATAACTACCACTATATTATTTATGGTTTGTAAACCCTAGGTAGGGTTTGGAAGAAGATATAAGGCATATGAACCAAATCCCAGAACTGATTATATATGTTTGAAAGGAGAAATCATAAATCTTGGATGATATAAACTTCTAATAATGTCTACTTCTTGATGATAGACTCATTCACAGTGATTTGGACGAAGTCAACTCATTAATGATAATGTGGACTCATTGATGATATGGACTCTTTAATGATGATGTGGAAAATTTCAACTCCTTAATGATGATCTTGATGATGTGGACTACTTGATGATGATATTGATGATGTAGACTTCATGATAATGATATGGAATCCTTGATGATGTGGAATACTTGATGACATTGATGATGTAGACTTCCTGATAATGATATGGACTCCTTGATGATGTGGACTATTTGATGATGATATCGACTCCTTGATGAGGTTGATTGTGATGAGAACGAAGTTGATCATATATTAGAAATTTAAGATAAAGGGGGAGCAGACACACTCTCAAGATATAAGTGTTTTTATTTATTGTTTCTATTATTATTTCTATTATGAATCTCTTGTATTTGTATGTCCAGTTGTATTTTCTCTTCCATGACTCCCTAGCGAGAATGGCAAGTACATGATGTCATATGCCAAGGTTGTGGCAATCATTTTAAATATGGAAGAACAACATGACAAGAAGAATTGTGATTGGTTGGGATTTAAAATTAGAGGGAGAAAATGATATCATCTTGATTGAAGCATGTTTATGATCTATGTAGATAAAGATGCAAATGATGAAGTTGAGCCTATGATTTTTATGCTATGTAGTGATGATATGACAAGGAATATGGTCCTATTCATCTAGTATAAGAGGGAGTTGGTTGAAATATTTAAAGTATGAGCCTAATGAAACCTCTGTTGATATTGTAACACTTGCTTGAGGAAAATTTGAAGAAGTTGTGAGAATTTTTTGTTGATTTTATGAATCTCTCTGATTGGTTCGTTGAACCCCTTGATACATGGAATTTATGACTCTATCTAGACTGAAAGCATTATAGGTGTTGTGTTGGTCTGAATGACCTTGATGGTCCTGTTGCATGCAGCACAATTGAAGTTGGGGATGTAGTTGATTTGTGAATCTGGTTGTTGATCTATTATTGGATAACATCTTGTTGATTCTTGCTTATGTGAGAAGCCACATGTTGTATGTTGGTTTCAACCATTGTTGTTGATGATCACTTTTGTGAGAATCCCTAGCTGTAGTTGAATGAAAAAATAGATGTTGTTGTCTATTGGAATGTTTGATAAATTGCTGAAATCTGCCATGGCTACTTTTCTATTGCTAAGATGGTTGTTGATGATTATGTGAGAAGACTGGAATGCATAATAATCTCATTGCAGAGGGATAATTGATTATATATAATCCTAAATCTTCCTTAGGTTGTGCGTAAGGAGACCTATGGATTGGTCGAGAATATTGTCACTCCCTTAGGTTTTGGGTCGAGAGACCAGTGAGTTTGGTTTGTAGGAACTGGGTTTGTGATCTCTCCCTTAGGTTGTGTGTTAGGATACCTATAGATTAGTTGGGGAAATTAATCTTAATTTTCCTTCCTTAGGTTGTAGATGGGCGACCTATGGTTGTAAAAACCCCAAATTTAGCATGCAATTAATTATCAACACAAAAAATGTTTAACTAATCATCATAGAAATTTCAGAAGCACGAGCAAAGATGACTTACCTGTAATGGCGATATTCCTTACTTGAGACTCTAAAGTTGAACACTATCTGAATCTTGCTAACCACAACAAAGTTTTGGGGACAACTCTCCACCCAATCGTAGGCTCAACTGCACTTAATCTTTCTACAGCTAGCCACCCCCGAGCCCTCAATCAATGTACTATTGCCAGGGAAGCCTTTGCCTCACAATACCTTTCTCTCAAGAGAATGGATGATGGAATGATCCACGAATCTTCCTCAATTTATATTAAATAGACCAAACAATGGAAAGGGAACCACAGGCACACATTCACTGTGTCAAAATGTAACTTTTGTTTCTTTATTTTAAGTTTTAATTAATTTAGTGTTTCTCTTAGTTTAAATTACTTTTTGTTAACTTTAATTATTTTATAGTTTCTTAGTTTAACTCTTTCTTAATTTATTCCTTTTTACTTTTGTTAACTTCACTTATTTATTTACTATTTAGAACTCCACTTTATTATTTACTATTTTATTTAGAACTCCAGTTATTGTTTACTATTTTATTTATTATTTATTATTATTCTCTTGAATTATTATTTATTTACTATTTATTTAATTATATTATATTATATTATTTATTTTTATTATTATTAGGGGACATTACATACTCCCCCTCTTTAAAGAACTTCGTCCTAAAGTTAAGTTGAATAATTATATTATATTATTTATTACTTCATGTTTGCTCAACACCCTCTGCTGAACTAGTATAACCAATAGGCATCAAAATTTTCCACAACATCCGGGAAATATCAAGGAATCTCTATCCTTTTTCCCACTTTCGGAACCAAGCATAAGCCTCCCTGGTCTGTATCATAGCCAAGGCTGGACCTAAGGCTCGCTCCCGACTCAAACCTCATCTGCCCCAAGGCAGGCATCTGGTCCCAATACTCAATGACTCGGAGCATCTCACAAGGCTGGACCACTCCCTCCACACTTAATAAGGTGCACAACCCCAGGAATCATAGTCCTTACACCCCTTCTAGACTTCAGCATCCCAATCTAATACTAGACACTTGGCCTACAATATCAGGCCCTTGGCCTCCTCAAGATGGTCCCACAGCCCTTCAAGAGCTATACAAGACAAAGGAACCACTGGCATATGTAGTGTTGATTGAGTTTGTTCCCAAACCATATGGTGTTACATATTCTCCCTCATAGTTATGGGCACCCACGAGATCATCAAATAAACCAACCCTCTTGGCCCATTTGTGGATTTCCTACCAATCACCTCATCTCAACATGCATCCAATGCATTAGTTATAATCATAACATCATAGAAAATAATTCACATCCTAACTCTTGAATTTCATCATGATAATATAACATCTTTCTTAATAAACACTTTCTAAATAGTAAAGAACTGCATCCTCATGTATGTCACAAAATCTGTATCGATTCTACATGTTTCATATCATGAAATACCATCATAAGTTATAACATCAACATATATGAATCATGACATCACATAACAAACTAATCACATGTCAATATAACCTCAAATCATAACATCATAATCCCTATGCATATCATAATCATCATTTTCATACAACTATATAAGTAAGAACCACATGTGTATTATTATCCTCATACCATCATATCATGAAACATCTTCAATATGAGAATAATCTCAATACTTATCACATCTAGAACAATAATACATTATAAGCATTCTTATCACGATTCATAAGAAAAATCAAATTCATTTGCTTATTTAAACAATAAATACCAACTATGAAATGAGATTATTTAACATCCCTCTACGATCTAGGCTATCTTACCAATACTATTAGTGTCATTTTTTTTTCTTTTCATCAAGACACCAATTACTTTCCGATAACCGTTTCCCCTTCCTTTAACTAAGAAGTTGAAATTTACATAGTAGGTATAGTTATTTAAGTACATTTTTGAATCATCTTGAGTCTTAACTTCTAGTGATGTATTCTTCTTTCCCAATGAAATTTAGTGAAGTTCATCGTTAATATATTATTGGTTGTACAATTATTCTTAAATCATCAACACCAAAATTAAAATTCCATGATCACTATTCGTATTTTTATTTTTCATTCTATTATCATTCTACTTAACGAAATACAAACATTAAGCCATCATTGATTAAGTATTTTGTCATAATTAATCTCTAGTGGTTTGTCCATCAACTAGTAATCATCATTGTTCGCCTTCATAAGATTGCCTTATTATGTTTCTTTCTCAATACCACTTGATCTATTTTATTATAGGTGCACCATTCCTAAGGATTATTTACCTTCAATTTTGTTTGTCAAACACTATCCTTGGTTTAAATTTGAAGCATGAAACCAATACTACCATTATCATCCACCATAAGGTTTTATATGCTTGGTAATTTCTTCCATTTTTCATGTATAAACTTGATCAATTTCTTCTAGAAAAAGCCTTAGTATATTATCAACATAGTCATGAAGCAATGAGTGAAAATGAGTCAAGTACATCCTCTTTTAGTTGATTCTCACTTCTTTTTTCAATTTATGCATAATCCTTCTCAAGGTCTTGTTATAGAATTTTCATTGACTTTTCTTCTTACACTTCATGCCAAGATTTTTCTCATTAATCTTCATAGTCTATTCCCTTTTCCAAAGGTAGATAGTTGTCATGAGTCTTGAATATTTAACCATTAACCATTTCTTGATTTTCTCATTTCTCACCAATTATAAGTATTCGTAACTACAGATATAGGCACTTTAAAATTGCATAGATCATCATTATGACCATTACTAATAGTATTTAGTCATCCTTCATGCTACTCAACCCACTCATCAATATCCTTAATAAAGTTTGTCGTTTGAAAGATAAACTCCTTCACTTTCTCATACTATATGAATATAATTTTTTCTACTAATACAAATTTCTTAAAATTCCATGTCTACTATCTTCATAGATACAAATCTCTTCACTTTCTTGGATGGCTTGTCTCTGCACTTCAGTGGATTTTATTACATTGTCCTTTATTGTTTTTAGCCACCATGGTCTGTGGATTGCAATTACTGTAACTATAATAGGCAGATAATTGAAGCCAAAGGATGGCGTTGTAACTCCGAAGGAGTCCCATTTAGCAGGTGCATAGTATTTTACCTTCACATATTTCTTTTCCTTACCTGCTTGCGTAAAAATGAGTAGTGAATTGCAGTAAGAAATGGCCTCAAGTAGTTTTGATTTATATGCTGATATGAAAGCCCCAAAGAAAAATAATTGGATTGGAAGTATATTAAACAAGTCATAGTATGAACCCTTGTATGATACTAGGGTGGTAGTCCAGGAATTTACCCCCTATCCTAATTGGCAGCTTCCTCAGTTATCTCCTAGTAAAATATATGACCTTCTAATGTTTAAGTTTTGCGCAACCAATCTTATTAGATACGCCTCTGTAAATGTACGTATAAATATTACCTAGCCTATGTATCAGATACCTCTCATAAAACCAGAAGATATCCAATGGGCACTAGAACAAGGTTATAAGTATGTGCATCGTGGACTAATACAATTTGGTGTTAATCCTCTTGTCAGACTTGGTTTAAATGTGTCTTGCCTAGATTTTGTAATTAACTCACGCCATAATCAATTCACTGATTCTCTACTAGGTGGTTTTGAGTCCCCTTTGCACAATGGTCCAGTTTGGTCATCTATCATCCCACGATACCAAGTTTCATTAACTGACCCCCATATTAATGAACTGCTTCAAGCCTACATCCATTTTTTTGGCTTTGATATGTCTGGGTAGTATAATATTGCCCAATTACATTCCACTGTTTGTTTAGTATTTGTCTCCACAACTCTCCTAGCTCTCAATCCTCAGCTTACTCAGAGAGAAACATCATAAGGAGTGGTGGTTGGACCTGGTAATGTCACCCCTATCACACTAGGGTTTTCCCAATTGACAATTTCTGATGAGTGGACTGCAGAATACCATCCATTGTCTCAAAGGTATTTTTTCGAATCCAGAACCTAAAAGTTTGTCTATTTTTGAGTCAAGTAGAGGACTAATCATTAGACTAGGAAATGACATTGCAGTACCTAAATTCCTTGTTAGAAGTCACTCTCTCAGAAGCCATGATACTTCAAACCTCAGTAGGCATTTGGAAAAACACAAGTACATATCCTCCTCTTAATGCAAATTCTGTATTGCCTCTAGAAGTCCAAATTATGATAAAAAATTTCAAGTCTTTCACATACCTCAGTCTATCTTGAAAGAGGAACAATTAGGCCAACATGCAGAATGTCAAGAATGTCTACGTATTTCCTCTCCAAGAGACATTATGTTCATGAGATAAACACTACCCAAAGAAAACGAAGGGGATGATCTAGAGAAGCATATACTCCCAGAAAGGAGACTTTCTCCTGGAAATTTTGTACAAAAATTTAAATATGGGAATGTTGTAGCTAATGTGGATTTCCTACAATATAGGAAATTGCTGGATGAGAAGCCCCAAGACATTATATGGCTTCAGAACTATAACAATTATTAGCTAACATGTGTAGCACAGAATCTAGATGACCTATCACAAGAAGTGCTTAAAGTACAATCCCATGTATCAAGACTCGATTCTAGTTTAAATGATTTGAGTCAAAAATCTTATGAGCATTTTGATAAGTTAAAAGATGTAAATAGGAAGCTAGAGAAAATTATGGAAGTAGTAGTAGATTTAAAGTTGAGTCTAGAAAAATAAAATCCTGATTTAGAAGAAGCACTTACTGCAAAATTTTTTTATAGCCTAACATTCCAGCTAGAAGAAATAAACCCAAAGGAGAAAAATACTCCACTACTTCTCAAACAGTTCTCTGTACATAATCCTAGAATTTTCCAATTTGAAAATGTTATTTCATTTGCTAGAGAAAAATTGGCCCTAGTTCAATCATAGATCCCAGTATTTGATCTGCCACCACAGAACAGAGCAGAAATAAAAATGGTAAAAGAAGAAGGAGAAGGATCCAGCAAAATACCTAGGAGTTTAGATGGTGATAAACCAAATCGATCTTTCGAATTTACATGGGAAAAATGGTGTAATGCCAAGTATGGTTCTCCCGGAAAAACCCCATATGAATACTGATGAGTTCCCTACTCTTAGCTGAGCTAACATTGATCAATCTCCAATGACAAATAGAGAACTGTAAATCTAAAAATGAAATCCTCATGGCAAGCCATACTTGGAGTGCATGGGAAAGCACCCAAAATTCCATTCACAGAAACAAAGTCTCATGGTCATAATTAGCTTTAAGGATAACTTGGGATTTCCAAGGTAACTTATAATTATGGTGGTCTAAAATGAATGAATCTGAAAAACTCGATGTTATGAATAGTGATAAGCCAGTTGCTGAACTTCTCAGGGAAGTTCTCCATGAGTTTTATGGAGAAATTAAGGTTGATGGCCATCATTATGCAAATATGTTCATGAGCCAAAGACTTTGTGATATAAAAGAACTTCCTGAGTTTTTCTGAAAAATGCATGATATTATTTATAAGGCAGGAGACCCACAAAATACAACTTATTTGAGAAAAAAATTGTTTGAAATGCCTGGCAGAATCCCAGATCTTGTCAGGGCTAGATTTGAAGCTGAAAATATAGATATTGAAAATATTTCTTTTGCGAGACTCCATGAAAAAATTGTATTTACTCTGCAGAAAGAATGCCTCTGAAAAAAGATAACCAAATCAATAAAGAAACAACTTGGTTTCAATGCAAGTGTATGTGATATCTATGCCGGAACTTATCATTTTGGCGACAAAAACAAAAAGAAGAATGTTAGAAAAGGAAAATGTGGAAGTGATTTCCAATGTAAAAAATGCACAAAGAAAAGCCAACCCAGAAGGTTTTACCCTAGAAGACAAAGTTTTCAAAGACCAAGAAAAGGATACTTCAAAAGAAGACAAGAAGGCACCCAAAGAGCATACAAAAGAACAAATTGCTGATATCTTCACTAAACCTTTACCTCGTGAAGCATTTGAATATCTTCGTCAAAAGCTTGGGATTCTCCCAAGTTCTCATTAGATTTTCCTTTTTCACAAATATAAAGCGGGAGTGGAAGTGTATACAGGTCTGCAGGACGATTGTGTGTCAGCGGGAGTGGAAGTGTGTACAGGTCCGTAGGATGGTTGTGTTTCAGGCGGAGTTAGCCTTTGCCATTGATGTCAAAGGGGAGATAATGTTGTAGGAAGAGGTGCCATGATTGCAGGGGGAGTACTTGTGTTGCCATCAATTTTGTTCGTACATTTTGCTACAAAATGCCCAACCTCACCACAACCGAAACATATCAATGGAAGTTTACCTTTGAATTTTTCCTTACCAGGTTTTAGTTTTCTCGTAAAGTAATCATATTCTTCATCTGAAAGACCTTCTCCATCATCTCCCTTTTCTTCACACTTGCAGGTGCATGTCATTTCAATTGAAGGTTGTTTGTCCTTATTGGTTTGCTTAGATGCAATGAACACAATTTCTAGATTTGAAGTACCCTTTTCTTCATCAAGTCTCATTTCATATGCTATGAGAACTCCATGTAATTCTTCCTTGTTGAGTTTGTCTAGATTTGCACTGTATTCTAAGACCGATACCTTTGGGTTGAATCTCCCTGGTAACATTCTAAGAATATTCCGTATAATAGTCTTCTCATCAATTGGCTCTCCCAATCCTTCCAGAGTATTGGTTATTTCATCAACGTATTGGAAGTATGCAACAATGTTGCAATATTCTTTCATTCTGAGTTGCTCAAAATTTTCTCTATAGATTTGAAGCTTTGCTTCTTTGACATTTGAGTCACTTGAATATATATTCTCAAGCTTGTCCCATACATTTTTGGCAGTTTTACAACCCAACACCTTATGATAAGCAGATTCAATAAGTCCACTGATAATAATATTCTTTGCTTTTTCATCATTTACCAAATTCTTCTTACCTTGTTCATCCGCGGTTGATGTAAATCCATTTTTAACAGTGTCCCATACTTCATAACCTTGCGCCAAGAGATAGACCTCCATTCTTCCTTTCCAGAGTGCATAATTATTTTCATTGAATAGAGGTACACCATTCTTGGTATGCTCCATGACCTCCTTCCAGTTGTTAAACTGCTATTGAAGGAACCAAGCTCTGATTCATTTTTTCGACCAATAAAACATTCTTGGCTATAACATCTTTGATTTTGAGAGTGACGGTACCTGATCCTATAACATTTGAAGATCCATCATTTCCAAAGGATATGGTTCCATCCTTATTCTCTTTCAGAGATACAAATTTCCTTCTATCTCCAGTCATATGCGTTGAGCAACCGCTGTCAACATACCACACATATTTCTTTTTTTTAGCCTTGAGAGCGAGAGCACAATTATCAGTCTTCTTCTTCTTCCATGTTCGTTCATTCTGTGGCTTCAAAGATTCTTCTGGAGGATTTTCAAGTCTGCAGTCTCTGGCTATGTGTCCAAAGTTCTGACATTTGTAACATTCCATATTATTTCTTAAATTTTCAAATCTATTGATGTTTTGTTGAGCCCTGGGAGGTTCATATTTGAAGAATCTCTTGGAATTGTATTGGTTCATAGGGTACGTGCGACATTCTACAGCTTTATGACCAAATTTTCCACATGAATAACAATAGCCATGAAAAATATGTTGGTACCTGGATGAAAATATTCATCGAGGAATCGTCTTCCAAGGATGTGCTTGCGAATCTTGTCCAATGAAGTCTTCATGTATGTCAGATCTCATAGGTTCATTGTATTTTGTTGTAGAAGGTCCTGCTTCTTCTTCTTTGTAACCGAGGCCAGTTCTATCGTTGTAAGATCGTTGATTGTTGATGAGTTCTTCCAATGCCCTTGAGCTGTTGGCATAGTTTTGGACAATTTTTCCTTTCTTCACTTTTTTACGCAACGAGACTACTTTGGCTTCTAATGCTTCCCTTTCTTGGTTGCTTTCTTCCAACTTCTTTTGAAGTGACTCTTCAATACATTTGTGTTCTTCAACCTCAATTTTGAGACCTTGAACTTGTTCTTCAAGAGTGTTGGAACGGATCTTCTCAGCATTGAGCTCTTTTATAATCTTGATTGCCTCATAAAATTATTCTATGGTCAACCCTTCTTCTTCATTATTTGATACTTCTTGTTTATTGTGCTTGGCCATAAACAATACTTTCTCATTGGCTTCTTCTTTGCTGTCACTTTCTTCATCAGATGAGGAGCTATCTTCTTTAGAGAGAAATTTCCTTTTGGATCCTTTATTTTTGCCTTGCTTGTTGAATTTCTTAAAGCCTTTCTTTCCTTTTGAGTCACAGTATTGCTGAAATAATTTGGAAGTGAATTCTCCACCATTATCTGATCTTCAACACTTTATTTTCAAATTAGTTTCATTTTCAACCAACTCCTTTTAGATCTTAAAGCACTCAAATGCTTCAGATTTTTTCTTTAGGAAATTGACAGCTGTCATCCTGGTATAGTCATCTATCATTAACATGAAATATAATTCTCTGTCTAAGCCTTTTGTTCTCACAGGACCACATAGATCAGTATGTATCAATTCCAATGGATGTGATGAAAAGTTTTCTTTTGTTTTAAATTGGACTTTTGTCTGCTTGCCATGCCGACATGCCTCACATAGTGTGTTGGAAGGTTTTGAGATTTTCGACATTTCTCGTACTGCTTCCTTTTTGCTTATCCTGACAAGATTTTCAAAGTTTACGTGACCCATTCGTTTGTGCCATAACCAAATTTCATCTTCTTTAGCTAGTAGACATGCTTTAGTTGCTTCATCCAGAACATATATGTCATTTGGAGCTCGACTTGCTATAGCCACAATTTTACCATACCTGCATTTATTGATTTCACATTTTGTGGAGTTGAATAGCATTGTGTGTCTTTGATCACACATTTTTCCAACACTGAGCAGATTGTGATTCAATCAACCGCCTTTCGTGGATCCTAACTCTGGCGATTGTAGTGGAGACTAACGCATGCGGGTTTTGGTCTAACGGAAATCTTGATTCCAACAAGAAATTGATAGAGCGAAAATTACAGAATGTGCACTATCCATCACTTTTTATGGAATTCCAATCTGATACTCAGAGAGAGAGTTATGAAAAATTACCAAGGTCACTTCTTTGAGATGAATTTCAGGAGCCTGCAAAAACCCTGACTTACACAGATCATATCTCCAAAAATATTGCACACCTTGATCTGAAATTTTTACTGCAGCTTCCTCAGGATTTTGGCTTCACCTCATAAAATTTTTAGCTTCTGAACCTGCGTAGAAAAAAAATTAGAGCGAAAATTCCAAGATGACCTGTTTCAGATGGTCGAATCCCTTACATAAGGAGGAAATGAAGATCACAATTTATATGAATGCTTAAGTTGAGAGGGGCTTGAACAAGTGAACATGGGAGGGATTTTAGGAGCATAAAAAATATTAATTATGACTTTTCAATGACCCATGCCCCAACCCCATGGGGTTTTAGCCCACTAACTGGGGGTACAAACTTCAAACATGAATATCTCTCAAACTGTGAAGAATCACATGGCGTGCCATATATAAATGAAAACATCTCGACAAGTAGAAACCATAAAAAGAATTATTGACCCAGAATATATTAATTTGGTAAGTCAAAATTCCCATGCAATATTGGGTTAGCCCCTGGTGCTGCTTGGGTTGACATCAATAACAACCGCTGATCAACAATCTCCCCCTTTGGCATTGATGGCAACACAATTACTCCCCCTGCGATCATGGCACCTCTTCTTACAACATTATACCAATTTTTGGACATTGGGTTCAACGCTCCCTATGTGTTTCGCGACATGGACTAATCACCTTTCGTGGCTCCTAACTCTGGCGATTGTAGCGGAGACTAACGCTTGCGGGTTTTGGTCTAACGAAAATAGTGATTCCAACAAGTGGTATCAAAGCGACAGGTCTCGAGTTCGAAACTCACCTACCTCGTGTTGGGGGGAAGATTGTTGGACATTGGGTTCAACGCTCCCCGTGTGTTTCGCGACATGGACTAACCACCTTTCGTGGATCCTAACTCTGGCTATTGTAGTGGATACTAACGCCTGCGGGTTTTGGTCTAACAACAATCGTGATTCCAACAAGAATTAAAATGAACATTGGGTAGCAGCTATGAATGAATAATTGGATCAAATTGAGAAGAATAACACCTAGAAATTAGTTCCATGACCAAAAGATAAAAATGTCATTGGGACTAAATGGATGTTCAGGAACAAATTTAATGAAGATGGGCAGGTTACTAGAAACAAAGCAAGATTGGTTTGCAAAGGCTATGCAAGTGGAAGGAATTGATTTCGACGAAACATTTGCACCAGTTGCTAGAATGGAAGCCATCCGAATGTTTCTCGCCTATGCATGTTCAAGAAAAATCAAAGTCTACCAAATGGATGTTAAGTCAGCATTTTTGAATGGAGAATTAGAAGAAGAAGTTTACATCGAACAACCTGAAAGTTTTCTACTATCACAAAAAGAAGACTATGTCTGCAGGTTAAAGAAGGCTCTATATGGCCTCAAGCAGGCTCCCAGAGCATGGTATGCTCATCTTGATGGATATATACGTCAACAAGGGTTCAAGAAAGGTACTGTTGATAGCAATATTTATGTACAAATAGATAAAGATAATTTAACAATTGTTGAGGTGTATGTGGATGATATAATATTCGGTAGCAATGATGATCGACTAAGTAAGAAATTTTCTATAAAGATGCAAATTGAGTTTGAGATGTATTTACTTGGTGAGCTGACATACTTCTTAGGGCTTCAAATATCTCAGCAAGAGAAAAGAATATTTATATGTCAAGCCAAGTACATCAAGGAAATGCTCAAGAAATTCAAAATGGAAGATTGCAAACCCGTCCTTACTGCAATGGTAACAGGTTGCAAATTGAGCATAGACGACTCATCTAAGGATGTGGATAAGAAATTGTATAGATCTATGATTGGTAGTCTTCTATATGTAACAACCTCTCGGCCATATGTTATGCAAGCAGTTGGAAAAGTAGCAAGATTCCAAGCAGCACCAAAAGAATCACATATTATTGCCATCAAAAGAATTCTTCGATATCTAAAGGGCACATAAGACTATGGCTTGTGGTATCCCAAGGGTAACAATCTTATTATTCAATCCTTTACAGATGCAGAATGGGCAGGAAGCGTTGATGATCGTAAGAGGACTAGTGGAGCGACATTCTATCTAGGTGGTTGTCTCGTATCACGGTTGAGAAAAAAACAAACTTCAATCTTGTTATCTACAACAGAAGCAGAATACATTGCAGCAGCATCATGTACAATTCAGTGAGCCTATTCCCATATTCTGTGACAACACTAGTGCCATCAGCATCTCCAAGAATCCTGTCATGCATTCAAAAACAAAACACATTCCGATCAAATATCATTTTGTTAGAGAACAAGTCGCTGAAAAGAATATCAAACTTGAGTATGTTTGCACAAAAGAAAAAATTGCTGATAGATTCACTAAACCTTTACCTCGTGAAGCATTTGAATATCTTCTTCAAAAGCTTGGGATTCTCCCAAGTTCTCAATAGATTTTCCTTTTTCAAGAATATAAAGCGGGAGTGGAAGTGTGTACATGATCGCAGGGGGATATTGTTGATCAACGGTTGTCATTGATGTCAACCCAAGCAGCACTAGGGGCTAACCCAATATTGCATGGGAATTTTGACTTACCAAATTAATATATTCTGGGTCAATAATGCTTTTTATGGTTTCTACTTTTTGAGATGTTTCCATTGATATATGGCACGCCATGTGATTCTTCACGGTTTGAGAGATATTCATGTTTGAAGTTTGTACCCTTAGTTAGTGGGCTAAAACCCCATGGGGTTGGGGCATGGGTCATTGAAAAGTCATAATTAATATTTTTTATGCTCCTAAAATCCATCCCATGTTCACTTGTTGAAGCCCCTCTCAACTTAAGCATTCATATAAATTGTGATCTTCATTTCCTCCTTATGCAAGGGATTTGGCCATCTGAAACAGGTCATCTTCGAATTTTCGGTCTAATTTTTTTTCTAAGAAGGTTCAGAAGCTGAAATTTTTATGAGGGGAAGCCGAAATCCTGAGGAAGCTGCAGTAAAAATTTTAGATCGAGGTGCGCAATATTTGTGGAGATATGATCTGTGTAAGTCAGGGTTTTTGTAGGCTCCTGAAATTCATCTCAAAGAAGTGACCTTGGTAAATTTTTCATAAATCTCTCTCTGAGTATCGGATTGGAATTTAGTAAAAAGTGATGGATAGTGCACAATTTTTAATTTTCTCTTTATCAATTTTAGAAACAAATGAAGAAATAGTGACATGTGGCATGCCGTACAAGTGCGCTTTGTTGAAACAATACATAATTAGGGCATTGTGAGAGATTGGGTATAACTCTCTCTTCAAGAATCCAAATTGGGTCAGACCTGTGGAATTGGAAAGATGACTTAGAGGAATACTACAGGACTAAAAATCAGATATTGAGGATTTGAAATGATAGAGATACACTAGATTCAATATCGAGCTCCTAGAAGGTAAGAAAAAGCTAGATCATGTGTTGTCAAGGGTCGCAAAGGATCAGAATTTCTAAGGCAGAAAAGCAAAGCAAGGTGCAACAGATGGTAGCATGACAAGAGTAGCAACCAAGGTGCATAACAACAATAAGAAGTTCATCATATGAAGTCTTCAAGTGGGCAGCACTAAATACAATCATTGTAAAGGTATCATTGTACTTAGTGATTGTAAATACATTATTGTACAAATTGTACTAGTGTTTATCTGCCAAGGGTTGAAGAGGTAGTTTTGGGAGGTCTAGGAACATAATTAGGTGGTTGTATCAAAGTTGGGGTTATGGTCTAGTATATATTTTTCTTCTACATCATTCTATATCATTGTAAAGTGGACCATTTTCCCTGGTACGAGAGTCCATTCTTCTTTTATTCTTCTATAGGGTGGTAGGGTGGTGCTAGGGTGACTTGTAGCTCATTGGGTGTTGGGGCATCCATTCAGTTGACTACTAAAAAATCTCGGGAGTTGGAGCGTCCATCCAGTGGGAGCTGGAGAAGAATGCTTTTTTAGATTCTAGGAAGTTGGAGCTTTATTTTCAATTGGAGTTGAATACTAAAGAATTATTAGAAAAGCATTAGGTGGTTTTTGTCCCGGAGTGGGTTTCCACCTTAAAAACTGTGTGCATTTGTATTCATCTTGTTTACTGCTATCATTGTACACACACTGATAATAATTGAAGATTAACTAATGCTCTAATTGAAAGGAATACTGATTCACTCCCCCCCTCTCAGTATTTCCAACATCAGGAACCTGTTTCATTTGCAAGAAGCTAGGTCATTGGGATATAAAATGTCCTTTGAAGGTAAAAATCATTTCCAAAATAAATTGTTTGACCTTTTTTCTAATATTTATGATCCGACTGAATGGGAGCAAGTAGATCAGCCCCCACAAAATGATGAATATTTTTCAGTCACAGATTGAGATGAGTCAAACCCACCAGATCCACATCATGAAGACTCATCATGCTTTGAATCCATCTCAGATCTTGACTTCATTTTAGATGTCAAGATGTTTCATTTAGAAAATCCTACAGACCTATGCTCTAAAATTTCATCTTTACAATCTCATATTTCTTCCCTCACACCAGGAGATTTCACCATCCAACATCGTTTTGCAGAATGCCTCTCAACTCTCGAGCGTCAACTTTCCAAAATCACGCAGCCAAGATTGGTAAATCTTGGCACCTATTATCCAAGTGACACTCCTACCACATCTACACATATTTCCAATACGCCCTCATATATCATTCCACACAGGAAGCAGTTTTCCCGCAGATCTACCATAAGCAGAGAGGAAGTAAGCTTTCTTCATCATAGAAAATCCTATGGGTTTAAGAAAGCTACTCCCATCATTGAGAATCTCTCAGATGATGAAGAAGAAGAAACAGATCACGACAGAAAACTACAAGAATAAATATTGCACGTAGAAACCACCATTGAAGAAAAAAGAGGCCCGGTTAAAGAAATTATAACCAGTATGAGAGCTGAATAGAAGGAATTAGTTGAAAAACGATAACAACTTGCAGACCAAAAAGATTCAATAATGATAAAATAATTTGAAGATGTGCTCATAGGAGAAGAAGATCATGACCAGGAGCAACAAGCATTACAATGCATATCAAAAGATCACCAGACAGAACTAGGTACATCTATTCTCCATATGATGGGATTTGAAGATAGGATTATTATTAGAATAGATGTCAAGGTCAATGGTTGTAAAAAATATTATTTGGATGAACAACTAAACACAGGAGCTATGAATTCATGTGCAAAGCATAGTGCCGTTCCTGAATATTATTGGCAACCCACAAGCTTGCAGTTCAGAGTCGTAAATAAAACGTTAATGACTATTAAAGCTATGGCTCCTAATTTACCAATTATTCTTAATGGAATTCCTACTTTTGTAAATTTGTACAGTTTTGATACAGGAAGTGATATTTTTTTGGGTCAAGATTTTGTAAGAAGACATCTTCCTCTTATTGTAGAAGCAAACCACATTTTCCTCAACATCCAAGGAAGAACTATAAAAATTCCAAGAAAGTCCAACTATGTAAATATAATTGTAGACCCTGTCCCAGATATAGTTGAATGTTCTCTTGAAAAACTATCAAAGATCAACAAAGCAATTAGAAATGTTGAAATCTAGGGTCCATAATACATCATAGAAATAAAAGAGAAAATTGAAGCAGAATGTACAACAAATGCACCCAATGAATTTTGGAAAAGGGAACAATACTTTGTGGATATTCCCTACAAAGAAAACTACTCTGGAACACCTTAGAAGTCATCAGAAAACCATATGTCCCCACCATAGCTCGAAATCTGTAAAAAAGAGATTGTTGAACTATTAGAACGAAAGTTGATCGAACCAAGTAGAAGCCCTTGGGCTTGCCCATCATTTTACGTCAACAAGCATTCATAACAAAAGAGAGGTAAACCTAGGATGGTGATCAACTATATATCATTAAATGATGCCTTGCTACCTATCAGGTATCCACTGCCATCTAAAGAAGATTTATTTCAGAAAATCAACAATAATTATGTGTTCAACAAATTTGACCTTAAGAGCGGATTCTGGCAGATAGGGATCAACCCATCTGAGAGATACAAGACTAGTTTTGTGGTGCCACATGGACAGTTCCAATGGCGAGTAATGCCATTTGAATTGAAGAATGCACCCTCTAACTTTTAGAAAAGGATGGAAGACATTTTTGGAGATTTTAAATTTGTTATTGTTTATATTGATGATTTACTAATATGTTCTTTTGATTTAAAAGAACACAAAAATCACTTAGAGATAGTTCACCACATGATATTTAAACATGGGCTAGTCCTTAGTAAGCCAAAGCTTGAGTTTTTAAAAACTAGAATTGAATATTTTAGACTAATACTATTCCAAGGCAAAGTTGAATTACAAGAGCATGTGTTGAAAGCCTTAACAGAATTTCCAAATGCCATTTATGATCGCAAGAAATTGCGGAGGTTATTGGGGAGCCTCAATTAAATTCGACAGTTTTATCAAAATCAAGACAAAGATGTCAAGGTTCCACAGAAGAGTCTTAAAGGAATAGAATGGTCCCCATCTATGACTACTGCAGTTCAAATTATCAAGCAAAAGGTCCAAAATTTTCCAACTCTAGTTCTTCCAAGACATGAATTGCCTTACATTTTAGAAACAGATGCATCCAATGAAGTATGGGCAGGAGTTTTTATGCAAAAACATGCAAGAAGGGAAGAATTTTTCTCATATGCATCGGGATGTTTCAATGGCACTGAATGCAGGTATCCATCTTCTCATAAAGAAATTCTTGCTGTAAAAAATGGAATCAAAAGATTTAGGTTATTCCTAAAGCCAATAAGATTCATTATAAGAACATACTTGAAACATATGGCTGGGATGCTTAGAAACAGAAGATTGTTAGAACAAGGCAAAAATAGGATACTAAGATGGAGCCTATGGTTGCATGGATTCGACTTTGAAATTGAATATAAAAAGGGAAAAGATAATTGCTTAGAAAATTTTCTTACAAGAGAAGCAACTCCAAAAGAAATCAAAATGTTCAGTTGTCCATCATCTTCAAATTCATCATCACCTCCCCCTACTCCAAAGGGTTTTAAGTGAGTTTCAATATGTAAATATTGTCATATGTCATTTCATTTTCAGTGTCTCATAGATAGGGTCAAGGAGAGTCCTGCACATGAATTGATTCTTGAAAAATGGATTAATAGTAGCCATAATAATGCAAGTAATCTGATGTATTTTATAGATTCACCCAAAATGTTTCAAGTTGCCATTATATTTGCACCTTTTACAGGACAAATATATATTTGTCTTTATGAGCCATGGTTGAGCTATGAAAACTATTGTAATATCCCGATGTACACCAAATATGCCAAAAGAGTTTGGCTAATGTTAGAGTGTAGCTCTATGAGTAATCCCTACAACCACTGGTCACCTTGGTTCAAAATACTGCTACATGACTAGTGCCCAAGGGAAGGAATATTTTGGACCATTAGAAAAAATGAATTTATTGATTACCTCCGAGAAGACATCAGAAGAACAACTCAGTTTGAGGCATGGTTTTGCTTCCAGATAGAACACTTGTTCAACACACTTACAGTACATAGTATTCAGCCACAAGAAAAACCCATCTACAAGGAAATATCTCAATTCTTTGGATCACTTTGTAATCTTGTAGATGAAAGAGTACCTAGCATATATGGATCTCCTTCCTTTCCGTGCTATAATATCATGCCACCTCATGCGGAAGCACATTTGTTACCAAGTTCGCAACATATGTATTAATCAAGTGAAAATGATAATTATGGGTATCCAAGCGACTGACAAAATATTTGTAAAGTCGTGCCTAGTCACCTGACAATGAGTGTGATGGGTATCGTGGGATTCCAATAAAATCTCCATGTGTAAATTTTAGTTGAGTTTAAAATTGACTAAGTGGAGGGGTCTGTCCTCCAAATTAAAATCTTAAGTTAACTTTTTGGATGAATATCTGAAACTCGGAGCACTTTTCTGACTTTTGGTGGGATTTGACCCACATTTTAGAGAATCTACAGAAAAATTAGATTCGAGATGTAAAGTTTGTAAATTTTATGCAGACAGGTCATATTTCGAGAAGATGCTTGAGGCTCTCTCTCTATCCTCTCGAAATAATATAAATAAGTAAGATGTATTTCCATTAAGGGGCATTTGAGTATGTGTGTTTATTCTGAGCTTTATCTCTCTCTAAAGCTCTGTGTCATTTTGTCTTTAAGTACGAGTTCGACAAGCCTGCGCATGTGAAAATTCCTTTTTGATATGGATTTTGTACTGTGAAATTTTCTAATCACTTGAAAGATGGTCTAGAAACTTGCATTTTTTCTATATATATTAAAGTGATTTTGCAGACCATCCAATATGAACTACGCTGGATTCAGATGATCGTTATCCATTAATATTCAGACACAACGGAAAACTTTATTGATCGACTGTAAAGTATTTTAAGTTAAAAAAATCTGATTTTGAATAGTAGAAGTGCCATGCTTGACAGCTTATTTAGTTGTGTTCTAAAGGTTGTTTGATGCTACATACAAGTGATTTTTCATAATCCAAAACACTACTAAATCCAGTATTAAGTGTGTTAAAAAAATTGTTGTAAAGGTTTTATATTTTCATCCTCTTTACTACAGAACTCATTCAGGGATTAATTTTTGCAATGCAGAGAGGGTTGATTTGTAGTTATATGGTATAGTTTGACAAAAGTTATTAATTTTATAGATAATGGGTACTACCATAGAGATAGATATACTTGAATTGACCTATTCCCTCTTCTAGAACAATTTCTGAGTGTTATTTCCTAGCAGAGTCATTTTACTTCACTCCTACTTCCGCGTGCGTTAAGGAATTATGATAAATATGAAAGTTGAATTGAATTTCAATTTTCAATGTGGAGTGATAGATCCGACTCATTTAAGGTGTTTAGTGCTTCTCTACTTACTATTGTTTTATTTAGGTGCTTTGAGCGTTATAGGGAGCTCCCCTCCCTTTGTAGGAATTTACAGGGTAAGTTCCTTAGATCTAAAACCAAAGGTCACCGCTCAAAAACAAATCACAAATTAGTACACCAGTATATCACGTGGTTAAAACCCTCTGTTGACGGGAAAATCTATTTGGCCAACAACAGGGGATATCCCCGATAAAAATTCCCAATTAGACCTTGAACCATTTGGAATAGGGATCCCGTCCGGGGTGTGGGTCCGGCTACCGCTGATTTCTCCTTTCTTTGGGTCTCGCTTAAACTCTATAAAACTGTGGATACACACTTAATCAAATGATACAAGACATATTATTGATGCATTAAATGTACATATAACACTATGAGTAGCAAGAGGAAATAATAAAGCATAAGTACCGAAGGAAGTGTTGTTAACAACACATCATTAGGGTCATGCTTGTAAACTGTTCTGACCACCAAAGAAACAATTCCTTATGGCAAGAACACCCTTCACTTCCTAAAAGTTTTAAATGATAACGCAAATTCTAATAAACAAAGTCATCAACATTCATTAAGAAAGTGAAATGAACTCAACCACCATTAACATACTCAGCAAACTGTTATGCAATTGCGATATGAATTGAAGATACATTTCCCTTAATCTAAAGATGTTTAGAAACTAAAAATATAATACTCAATAGCGCTCATACATATGTCAACACCAGATCCACAAAGGGATTTTTAAAAATGCTTGTATTCATGCTCAAATGTATAATCCTGGTAATACAGTGCACTCAGCTCGAGTCCCAAACAAAATACCGTTTTACAATCTCCCGAAGGAAGTATTTATAGGATAAAACTTTCCCTTTGGGCTTCCTCGACCTTTTTTCTTCCTGACCGTTGTGCTGGCTTGTGACTTAGTATATTTTGCGACCTGCGACCTCGCTGGATTTTGCGACTTGCGACCTGGAGCAACCCGCGACCTGCGACTTGCCTGGATTTTGCGACTTGTGACCCTCAGCAATCCGCGACCTGCGACTTGAGGAAATCCGCGACCTGCGACCGAAGGAAATTTGCGACCTGCGACCTTGAGAAAATCTGCGACTTGAGACTTGCCTGGATTTTGCAACTTGCGACCCTCAGCAATCCGCGACCTGCGGCCTGAGGAAATCCGCGACCTACGACCGGAGGAAATTTGCGACCTGCGACCTTGAGCAAATCTGTGACTTGCGACTTGTCTGGATTTTGCGACTTGAGACCCTCAGCAATCCATGACTTGCGACCTGAGGAAATTCGCGACTTGTGACCGGAGGAAATTTGCGACCTGCGACCTTGAGGAAATCTGCGACTTGTGACTTGCCAAGATATGTGACCTGCGACCTGGGCAGATCAACGACTTGTGACCCTTGGCCATACCGCTGATACATTTATTTTTTGGAGATATCAGAGCCTCTCTCTCCGAAGGACAGCCTTAGCTTTTGTTATGTGAAACAATAGCTCCTATCTGCTTGTGATGCCCTGGCCATGCTAAAGGAATTTGTGTGGGTTGATAAGTGGGAAAGCGGTGTTTCTGTTTTGAGTGAGAAACTGAGCATCCACATAACACGAGGTTCTGAGATTGATTTGAAACCCAACTTTGCATCCTCCGGAGAGAGCTAGCAGTTCTCTTAATTTGGGTGGAAATTACTGTTTCCTTATATTACCTGCAAGACAACAGAGTAAATCAACATCTTCTCATATAACCTACAGATAAGCGAATTTAAATCAGCCATATATATATATATATATATATATATATATATATATATATATATATATATATATATATATACACGTTAGGGAATCAACATATGAAATGCGATAATTTTGTCAAAGACAAAATTAGTTGGACCCCTGTGTGGTCAAATGTTGTGCCATTATGTCATCGAGGGGAACGGCTCATGTGGGTTTTCTTTGTGCTTATTCAATTACTGTGCTTTATCCCCAACATTTTCTCAGATTCTATCAAACTGAAGCTATGATTGGCATGAGGCAGTGCTTTACTCTCCTCATGATCAGCTGCGTTTAGTTCACTTAGGTGTTAAATCATACCAGTAGATGAGGAGTTGCAAACCATGTAAATTTAGCAATGGTCTTGAATGGCATGCCCATATTCAAACACCCTGCATCTCTTTTATGGTGCAACAGAAACAAAAGGAATCCTCTTCCAAGACCGATTCCCTGGTAAATTCTTTATTTCCATGTAGGCAAAGTAGCACCATTTTAAACTATGGTCTTAAAACCATTGTAATGCCACCGTAAAAAAAGTTTGCCAACGCATATTGAAAACCCACCATTATGAAATTTTGCCCACCGTATTAATATATATGTCATTTGAATACCATAAGCTCCACGTGAACTATTAACAGAGGTTTTGTGTGAATGCGCAACACCATTTCAAACTGGTTTGGAAGATGATGGATATCGTTCTTCTTTTGCGTAAACTGGCCAATTTCCGTGACCTGGCGACTTAGTCACGTAGTCACATGGTCGGGTGGTCGCACCTCAGATGGCTTTGCATTTTCTGTGACCTGGCGACTTGGGTTGGAATGCGACCTCTAGGTGGTTGCACAGTCGCAACCTTATGTGGGTCACACCCCTTATTCATTAGCGTAATTCGCGACCTAGCGACTTGGGCAAGATTGCGACCTCCCTGTGGTCGCATAGTTGCACATCCATGCAGGTCTCACTCGTCATCAATTCCATGTGCTTTGCGACCTGGCAACTGGTCGCAAAAGGAAAAAGGCAGAATTTTCTCCATTTTTTTAAGCCGTGGCCCCTGCAGTCCGGTTGAGTTAATGGAGGGGAACATGATTGATGGGAGCTATGTAGTTGCAGCCACTATCCCTCATTACTTAAGCTACTGCCAGAGTTCTGATTTTCATTGGGTCAAACTCTAGATTTCACTATGCAGTGTGCTCACTCTCCATATACAAAATGGCCCTTTTTTATTGCGTTGGAACGTAGCGTAGTGTCTTCCGTCCTCTTTGTGAAGCTCCGACGAGCAGAGGACGAGCTTCTTGTCCATACGGGGTCGCACAACTGGTGATGCTCCTTGGTCGTTCTATCGAGTTGAAACGTAGGGAGCCAACCATCATTGCAATCACCGTGTATATAATCATGGTGGTTTATTTCGTTATTACGTTTGAACTGAAAAGTAACGTTGTGGTAGTTTTTTCATTTCTTCAATGTGCCGCGAAAAATATAAAGCCTCCGAGCGATGGCGATAGCTGAGCAGAAACCTTCACTATGTATTCTTCTTGCGACTATATTAATGATCATAAGCGATAAGAGAGCTGTACTTGGACCAAATGCAGTGTAGAATAGGCAGGTTGTTCCCTCTACTGTTCCGTGATTTTATCCTCCGCTCAGATTGGCTATAGATGGTCTCCATGGGACTACGCCTTCTCTTCTCGGTGTGGTATCCCCCTACCACCAAATGACGCGTATGTGGCCCTAATGAATGCATTACATGCCCTTTAGCTTTTCGTGAGGGGAGCTCGATATCGTTGCCGCATGCATCCGAATTCGTCCCAATCGGAAAGGCTTCATGACCCATATATGTTTACATTGCGTGGAAGTTCATGGAATTAGGTGCGAGATATGGATTATTGAATAGCCCATATAGTGCATAGTTGTGGGGTTGTGCCTATGCCTACGTTAGCCCATGACCTTCAGCACGTTTCATAATGCATAGTCATCTTTTGGTCCTCTCTTTACTATGGCTTTGGCATGCGTATGGCAAGAGCACATTCTGTTGATCCTCGTTGAGCAAGTCGTTGTCTTAGACAAGCCTCTCTCTTTAGGAACGATACTATGCATCCGAAAACACGTGGCTTGATCGTGATCAATGATTTTCCTGATTGGGGCACCCCGTAATTACAGTTTTGATTCATTTTCTTCAGTGCAGCAGTGATATTGCTCGCCATATCCGTGGGGTGGGCCTGCACACAATAATATCAATTAGTTCATGTTTTCCTTTAGAGAATGATCCCCCACATAATTTATGTGTGATTATGAGTTTACGGGAAATACCCAAACAAAATGCCTAACGACCACGGTGAAAGTGTTTCTAATGTACATCCTTAATACACTGAAAGCTCCTATTTGAGCATGTGCTTGATGATCCCACCCACACATGGCGTGGTTGTAGCAGAAGCATCTGGTCACGATGGTGAGAAATCTATTGAGGGGTTTGGGACAGGTTACGAGGATGTCATTATCTACGACCATGTTTAAGCCTTAATGGCTAAGCAAGTAAGGGTAAAGGGGGGACCAAAATTTTTAAATATACCCCAAAATTTTGGGTGCTATTGTAGTGGCTACAACACCCTCGAAGAGGGAAACAGTCCACGGCCTGAGCCAACATGGCCACTTCAGGAAATTTATTAATATAGAAATAAAGTTTACATATGTTTCTCTCATAAACGGTTACCGGAAAAATGACCCTCCATGTTATTTAAATAGAGATCATGGACCAATCGGGTGTTAAGCCATGGATCAAGTATTGTTAATACTGAGGAGAGAGTGAATCGTCGGATCACTACAAATCGTGACAGTCGGATTATAAGTTACAAATGTACATAGTAAAGAAACACACTTTACCTAACTCTACACTAGACCAAGTTATACTTAACTATTTACTATGTGTCGGAATATCCTAACATCCCCCCTTAAGAACAACTTGGGATGGGATTGAAGGATTTACAAAGGTGACACAAAAGGAGCCTATTTCCTATGTGTCTAAATATCCTAACATCCCCCCTTAAGAACAACTTGGGATAGGATTGAAGGATTTATAAAGGTGACATAATAGGAGAAGGAAGGAGGCATTAGAGCCTATCCCCCCTTAATGATAACTTTCTTGAAATCCAAGCATGGATAGAAGTTTGGTAAACTTCGCTTCTGTTAGAGCCTTTGTAAAGATATTGGCTACTTGATCATTGGTTGGACAATACTGCACTTCAAGAACACAATCATGAATGAGCTTTATGATGAAGTGTATGTGGATCTCAATGTGTTTCATTCGTTGATGCTGAACTTGATCTTTACATAATTGAATGGCGCTCTGATTATCACACCAAAGTGTAGATGGATGCTGTCGATGAAGACAAAATTCAGATAGGATCTGACGAAGCCACATGGCTTCCTTACTGGCTTCAACGACACCACAATACTCTGCTTCTACCGAAGAAAGAGAGATGACACTTTGTTTCTTACAAGACTAAGTAATAGGTCCTGAACCAAGAGTGAATACATATCCTGCAATAGAATTTCGATCATCAGGGTCACCAGCCCAATCAGAATCAGTGAAACCAATCAACAATGGAGATGCTCCTGCACTGTAATGAATCTCGAACTGAACTGTACCTCAAATATATTGAAGTATTCTTTTAGCTACTTTCCAGTGAATTTCATGAGGTTGGTGCATAAACCGAGCAACAAGACCAACGACAAAGGAAAGGTCAGGACGGGTATGGGTTAGATACAAAAGTTTACCAACAAGTTGACGGTATAAGGTAGCATCAACTTCAGGGGTAGTACAAGTGACTGAAATATTGACTCCAGACTGAAAGGGAGAAGGGGTTGGCTTAGAGTCTTCCATGTTAAAGTGGTGTGGAAGATCACAGGCATACTTGGACTGAGAAAGGGTAATACCTTCTTTGGATTGCAAGACTTGAAGACCAAGGAAATAATGCAAGTGTCCTAAGTATGTCATTTTAAACTTATTTTTTTAGGCTAGACTTCACATGGTTTATATGGTTGAGATCACTACCAGTAAGGATAATATCCTCAACATAAAGAAGAAGGATGGTGAAGGACTTACCCACTTTCTTGGTGTAGATAGTGTTGTCAGAATGAAACCTAGAAAAGCCATTATCTAATAGAAAACTATCCATTTTGGCATACCAAGCCCGAGGAGCTTGTTTGAGACCATAGAGAGACTTAATAAGGTGAAAAACAAGGCTAGAGTCGTTTTGGATAAAGACAAGGGGTTTTTTCATGTAGATTTCTTCATGCAATATCCATGTAAGAAGGTGGATTTAACATCCATATGATGGACTTTCCATTTAAAGGAGGCAACAAGTGAAAGAACAAGGCAAATAGAATTCATTTTGGAAATAGGGGAGAAGGTTTTAGTATAGTCAATGCCTTCAACTTGTGAAAATCCTTTAGCAACAAGAGGAGCTTTATGTCTATCCACTCTTCCATCTAGTCCAAACTTTGTTTTGTAAACCCATCTGCATCTAACAAGTTTTCTTATTTTTGGAAGAGGAACAAGATCCCAAGTATCGTTGGCCAATAAGGAACGATATTATTCATTCATAGCTTCATCCAAATCTGGATGACTGAAAGCTTCTTAAAATGTGTCTGGATCAATATTTTCTGGAACTTGAGCCAATAAGGAAGAGGCTCCTTCGAATTGAGAACGTGTACGTCGTCGATCTACAGGGTCACCTGCAAGAGAACCTGCTGCATCCCGAGTAGAGAGGACCCATCTTGGAAGCTATGGAGCAGAAGGAATATCTTCAAGAGGTGGAGGAGGATTGTCATCCTTGCTGTCATCATCTGAACTAGAAGGAATGCTATCAAAATAGAAGAGATAGAGAGAGGTGGCACATATGCCGAATCAGGCTCGCAGGCCAAAGGTGGCACACCTGCCGAATTAGGCATGCAGGCCGATATATTTTCATCAAATTTTACATCTCTTCTAATAATTATATTTTTTGATTTTGGGTGAAGAAGTCTATATCCTTTGAAATCTTCAGAATATCCAACAAAAATGCATTTTTCACTCTCAGGTTCTAAGGCTTTATGTTTCACATCTGGAATGTGGGCCCAAGCATCACTTCCAAAAACACGAAAGTGACTTACATCTGGTTTGATTGAGCTCTAGGCTTCTTTTGGAGTTATATTCCTTAAAACCTTAGTAGGAGGGCGATTTACTATGTAATTTTCACAGTTAATTGCTTCTGCGCAAAAATTGAGACTAAGTCCTTTAGATTGAAGCATACAATTAGCCACTTCTTTTAAGGTGCGATTCTTCCTTTCAGCTACACCAATTTTTTGTGGAGTATATGGAACAATATGTTGCAATTGAATGCCATGCTCAGTGCAAAAGTTGATAAATTTGTTGTTAACATATTCTCCTCCATTGTTTGATCTTAACTTAAGAATTTTATTTCCAAATTATTTCTCAACAAAGGCCTTAAAAGCCAAGAACATATTAAAAGCTTCACTCTTGAGTTTTAAGAAGTATACCCAAGTGTATCTGGAAAAATCATCAATGAAAGTTAAGAAGTACTTGCAACCAGAGAAAGAAACAGCAGGAAGTGGACCACATAAATCACTGTGCACAAGCTACAAAGGGGTTGAAGCGTGCCAAGATGCACACTTGTCAAAACTATCCTGATGATGTTTTCCGAGTACACATCCAGAGAAAACACCATCTCGACAAGATACCATAGGAATATTTGTCACCATATTTTATTTACATAGAGTTTGAAGCGAGTGATAGTTTAAGTGACCAAATTGCTCATGCCAAAGTTTACTCACTTCATGATTATGAGCAACAAAAACAGAGGGAAGGCATGATTACCCAAAGTTGTCAAAATTATACAACCTTGTGGAATCATCAACAATTCCAGTAGCTAAAATATGTCTAGGATCTTTGAGGTCCTTGATTACAACATCATGAGGTGAGAATTCTACTATTTTCCCTTCACCTCAATGAGTTATCTGATAAACATATAGAAGGTTGCATGACAAGGTAGTAACACATAGTACATCATTAAACTGACCATTATCTAGATGAATGGTTCTAGATCCTACAACACTAAGAGATCTATCATCACCAATATAAATATGTTTGGTGTTACAATCATTTAAAGAAGAAAACATGGCTTTATTTTTGGCCATGTGGTAAGAAGCTCCAGAATCAATGAGCCACTCATGAGAATGAGAAGAATAAGATACATTTAATGCATAACCATATGCTTGAAAACCACAAGCATAAAGTGCCATTCCTGAAGATGAAGTTGAAGAGGTATCCAAATTGATGTGGTGCTTCTTCATTTCTACTTCCAAGGCTTCCATATTCTTAAAACATTTGGACTCTACATGGCCATCATGATTACATAAGTTGCAATGTCTATTTGTTTTCTTCACTTTGTTTTTAGTTGCCTTATCAGTTTGGTGAGTTTTTTTTTTTTTTTTTTTAGTTTGCGGCTGAAATTTCTTAGGACCCTTGTTTGGTTTAGGACCATACTTTTTAGGATACTGCTTCTTGGGATTCTTTTGATATGGTTGTTTTTGGGATGCTAAGGATTTCTTAGAAGCGTTTCCAGAAGTGATAAGACCAAGGTGTAAGAGTTTTTCTTGTTCTCTTATCAAAGAATCACAAAAGGCATCAAAAGAGGGGTTCTTATAGGCCGTTCCTTGAGAAATGATGGCTTCTCTAGTTGAATGGAAGTTGGAAACAAATACAGAGTATGCAGGAACAAGCTTAGCAAGAATGGAATAGATGAGGCCACCAACTTCCTTTTTGACCTTACAACCTTCTAAAAGAAGTCTAAGGGTATTGAATTTGGACAAAAAAACTTCAATAGAGGAGAAATTATTGGCGTCCAAAGTAAGCAACTCATTTTCAAGCTGGTGGGCCCATTTGATTTCGAATGCCAACAACAATATTTAGCTTTTTCAGGGCTTCATCAGGGGTGTCCATTTCAAGGGTATGAAATCGAAGATCTTGAGCAATGGACATTCCTATCAGCCCTCATGCTTGATCTTGTTTATTTTCCCATTTAGCGGCTTTATCTCCATCGATAGGTTTAGTTTCTTGTCCTAATGCTATTCTATAAAGCCCTTTACTTCTAAGTAAATCTACCATGCGAGGTAGCCATTGGAAATAATTGGTGCTGTTAAGAATAACCAGGCATGCAATTTCCATTTAAAAAAAAAAACCTAAAGCTTACAAGGCTAAAAGTAACTACTCCAATGGAAATATCTCGAAAAATTGGGCTGATTAAAAAAAATGGCTTGAAAAACGGCTTCCGGATGAAGAAGTTACGCCTTTTTGAAAAAAAAGTTGTAGATGCCGAATAGTTACGGGAACGATTTGAAATTTGATGATGAAGTTCTACTTAAAAAAAAAAAATCTTGCGCCTTTAACTAAAACCTTTTTAGAGAAAGAAGCTTGAACCCAAGACCTCTATTCTCATAAACTAACTTCACACCAAGTGAGCTAGTAAAAGGATTCTGTAATTGTTTGAAAGGAGGAAGGGTTTTTTATTTTATTTTATTTATTTATTTATAACTCTTCGGTGTGCATGATTTTTCCTGCAAAAAACACAAAAATATGAGCACAAAAAAAAGAAGAAAATACAACCCTTACAATAGAACATTATATTTTCGGTTAGCCTTACCGACAACTATCCCTTTTTTGCTATTTTTGATTTCTCGAGATTGCACAAAGATGCGGGGGAAAGAGAATACATAGCAAAAAATTCCATCTTCCTGATTCTGATTTGCCAAGATCACACACAGCACAGAGCAAAGAGCATACACAGAGAAGAGGGTATAGATCCAACAATGGAAAAAATATAAACCGAAATAAACAAAATGATTAAAAAATATAACTGCAAAACATATACTTTATACCTCCAGATCTAAAATGGCATAACTTGGGGCAACCATAAACATTTTTCACATGAAAAGAAGGGGGTTCCACACCGTAACAGACGCAATAGAGCAATTCTCCAAGCCCAAAAAGGTTCAAAAATAGTATATCTAGAAAATGATAGTCGCATGCAGTCAAACCAGCTTTGGATTTGGATCAACAATGGATGCGGCCCTCAAAATGGCTCTGATACCATGTAGGAATTTACAGGGTAAGTTCCTTAGATCAAAAACCAAAGGTCACCGCTCACAAATTAGTACACCAGTATATCACGTGGTTAAAACCCTCGAAGTGGGAAACAATCCATGGCCTGAGCCAACACGACCACTTTAGGAAATTTATTAATATAAAAATAAAGTTTACATATGTTTCTCTCATGGTTACCAGACAAATGACCCTCCATGCTCTTTAAATAGAGATCATTGACCAATCGGGTGTTAAGCCACGTACCAAGTGTCGTTAATACTGAGGAGAGAGTGAACCGTCGGATCACTACAAATCGTGACCGTCAGATTATAAGTTACAAATGTACATAGTAAAGAAACACATTTTACCTAACTCTGCACTAGACCAAGTTATACTTAACTATTTCCTATGTGTCGAAATATCCTAACACTCTTGGCTATAAGCCCGCACTCACATCCTTGTATTCTTCCTGATATGACCTGAGTTTTATGTTATCTTGGAGTAGGATTGTGCATAGCCCCTGCTGTAAGAGGTTCTATGTTCCTTGTGAGCTGGGATAATTTAAGAAAGGGCTTAACCAATGCTTGAGGATGTAGGAAAAGTTCAATGTGGTATCATCAATCCCACGAAAAAGTGGGTTTAGTGACAAATATAATTTCATCTCTTTTAGCAAATTAAAGCGAAAACTAACTATTGTGTTATGGAAATAACCAAGCATATAGTGGATTGGAGAGTGATAGGAGGAGGTTGATGCATTTATAAGTCTAACATAGCAAAAATGTAAATATTTTTATTCAAATAGGCTCAGTAAAATAACTCATAGAGTGCAGAATATCTCATCTTGGTATCTTATGTAGTTTGTTAAATACAAAAATCACTCTACTTTGAGCCTTTCTTTCCCATGCAACTAGTGATACCTGAACAACCACCACTGCAAGAGATATGAATAGTCCAAGTGAGTCAAAAATGAAAAATATTTGGAATGCCACTTTCTTAGCTATCAAAGCTTGTCTCAAAGATAGATTTGGGAATTTTGTGGCAGACCTACATAGTCACCAGGCACAATGTAAATAGAGGAAAAAGATATTGTTGCAATGAGAACTGCAACAACTGTCACAGAGTTGACTGTATTGCTAATTCCCTCTGTCCTGAAATTACTTATTTCATTTACAATTCCAAAAACTTGTGTCTGTGTTTTTTTTCAATCTATTAGAGTTGTGTAGGCAGATCATGCTTTATGTCACTAACAATTTGTTTTAGATCTCTTCCTTCTTTAGGTTGGCTTATATGTTTTCCACTCTCAACTCCAACATCTTTCAGTGCACTCTTGATTTTTGATGTAACTTCCATAAAATGTGATTTTTTTGCCACATCAAGTGATGTTTCTTTTAACTTGTTCAAAGAATTTATATTAATACCCTTGTATTCCAGTAACTCTCTCACTATTTTTTCATGCCCCTTCCTGGTGGCCACATGAAGAGGAGTGTTCCCCTTCTTTTCCTACACATTAATCACCCAAGGATCGATTCTTAGTATCTCTTTAACCACTTCTGAACTGGGCCCTTTCACTGCCATATGCAACAACGTCTTCCTTTTGTTGTATTTCCTACAGCACAAATCCTAACCCTTCACCAACAGAGCTCTAACAACCTCCAAATGACCCCCTCTCACCACAAAATGCATGGGTGTTTTCCCATTAATTGAACCCTTTCGACAACGACGACCATGGGGTTTAGGGTTCGATTCCTGCCAAGATGACTAAGACATCGCAGGAGAAAATTACACAAACCCTTTCGACGATGGCCATGGGGTTTCGGCTTCGAGTCCCACCAAGAATCCGGTTACCAAAGCAGTGCGGTTCAAATCCAGCAAGACACGGATGGAAATCCCTGAAGTTCAGACCCACAATCCGTTTAGCAGGGGCGAGGAGGAAGATGAGCCCGCGTCTCGTAATAAGAAAAATTATAGGGACTTGAAATCAAGGTTTAATGAAAATACTGACAATTTTTCTAAGGGTTTAGCGAAAAGAAAGGTGAGAATTTTATCTCCCACGTGAAACAACGAGCGGTTTCTGTGGGTGAGTTGGCTGTGAGATTTGCTGGAAAAGTGAAGGAAACGACGCTCTAGATCCTCTTGTTGGAATACAATTTTTTATTTTTTATTTTATTTATTAATTTTTTTGTTTTTGGGTGTATCTACTATATATTGGGTACTATTTTAAGATTCAAATTAGTAAAAAAATTTACATTATTCGCTAATTACTACTTTTTTTTAAAATTTTATTTTAAGAAATCTTATAACATATTTATAACATGCATGAACGTAATGATATCTAACAGGCATGTAAAATTTTTAAATTTATAACCATAGATTTAAAAGCATGTATATGATTACATGCAAAAAGTTCCTCAAATTTATTTTTAATAATAAATAAAATTTATTATATTAAATTTATAACCATAGATTTAAGAGCATGTACATGATTACATGCAAAAAGTTCCTCAAATTTATTTTTAATAATAAATAGAATTTATAATCCCTATAGTACCAAACACGAGCCCTTTGCTCATTAAAATCACAATCAAAATCAAGTTTTAACTTTTACCTAGAGGTCACATAAAGTTGAAACCCACTCTGATACCATATATAACAACCCCAAATTTAACATGCAATTAATTATCAAATAAAAAACTGTTTAAATAATCATCATAGAAATTTTAGAAGCACGAGCAAAGACGACTTACCTGTAATGGCGATATTCCTTACTTGAGACTCCAAAGTTGAATGCTATCTGAATCCTACTAATCAAAACAAAGTTTTGGGGACAACTTTCCACCCAACTGTAGGCTCAACTGCACTTAATCTTTCCACAACTGGCCACCCCTAAGCCCTCAATCAATGTACTACTGCTAGGGAAGCCTTTACCTCACAATACCTTTCTCTCAAGGGAATGGATGATGGAATGATCCATGAATCTTCCTCAATGTCTATTAAATAGACCAAACAATGGAAATGGAACCACATGCACAAATTCACTGTGTCAACATGCAAATTTTATTTCTTTATTTTAAGTTTTACTTAATTTAGTGTTTCTCTTAATTTAAATTATTTTTTGTTAACTTTACTTATTTTTATAGTTTCTTAGTTTAAATCTTTCTTAATTTATTCCTTTTTACTTTTGTTAACTTCACTTATTTATTTACTATTTAGAACTCCAATTTATTATTTATTATTTTATTTAGAACCCCAGTTATTGTTTACTATTTTATTTATTATTTTTATTATTCTCTTTACTTATTATTTATTTACTATTTATTTAATTATATTATATTATATTATTATTTATTATTTTTATTATTATTAGGGGACATTACAATGGTTTGGTCGAGAAGGATGAGTTTTCTCCCTTAGACTGTGGCTGGGAGATCTTGTTTTTGGTCGGGGAGATGTATCTGTTGTATATGATTGAGATAGGGATTCCTCCCTTAGGTTATGGGATGGGAGAACTTGTTTGTGGTCGGGGAGATGTACCCTATGCATATGATTGATTTGGCCTCATTAAGTGATTGGATGTTATGTATATTTCCTTGTGATGAGATTAATGATCTCTCCCTTAGGATTTCATGGATGTTATATGGAATTGTGTTCGATTAGTCAAACAACAACCCTCTCAGTTTTTTCCAGAAACCTGAGACAAACAGGGTAAGGGATGGATTATTATAAGGCTTGATACTTTTAGTAATTGAAGAAGCAAAGAATACATTGTAAGATAAATGCTAGAGAAGCACTAGTTTGTTTCTCTATATAGATAAGTTGGAGTGGTCAGTGTAGTTGAGAAGCGCTCCCATCTAACTCCAAAGGCTAATCCTACACACAAAGGCAAACGAGCAATCCTTTATAGAATAATAATCTTGTCAATCGAAATCCATAGTAACTAAACAAGCATATTCCACTGAATGAATCAATGTAAGCCAAACTTCCAAGCAATCATTAGTTAAACACAAGAAATAACCATTAGACAAAAATTTGGAAGAAATAATAATCAATCTATATTATTAGTCAATAAGAGGAATATTACAACCAATAGATGAAGTTTTAATAGCACCTCCTCCAACTCCTAGCTCCAAAAAATCTCTCTCTCAATGAATATCTCGAAAACATAACAATATAATAAATTATGATCCCTTTCTCAATGGTCAAGCCCTCAATTTATAGGAAAAATGGAGGCTATGGAGACTATTAGTTTATCTCTGGTGCAATTTAAGAAAAATCTTTTGGGTGGATGATGTATTCTCATGATTTAACGTTTTTCTATGATTTATAGTGCTTTATTTGTTTACGAAAGAGATATATATGAGGAAAGGCGATCAGATTCCACCTTTAAATAGTTTCGTTAAATGAACAAGAGTGTCATAGTGAGTTAACTCGAGCCTTTTTCCATGTGGCTGAGTGAGAATTTGGTAACACAAGTTATATGAAGAGACAAAGCATTATGGAATAGGATAATGTTATCCTCATGCTACATAAATTTCGTTATAAGAAATTTATTGAGTATAGAGGGTGCATTATAGTCTCAAATAGGGTAGATAAAGAGGTGTATTTCAACCAAAGCATATTTATCTCCTCTAAATTGATGAGGAGGTATTTTCAGGTGTAACACTAGGATACTAATGGATTGGTTGGGGAGATTGATCTTGATTGAGAGAGAGACTTATACTTATGATATCTCCCTTAGGTTGTGGTCTAGGAGAGCTATGGACTGGTCAGGGAGATTGATATTGATAGAGATAATGAATATTACCTCCCTAGCTAAGAGGGAGTGTTGGAAATTATGGTAGCCATGGTCATTATTTTCATCATGTGAAGAATTTGAAAAATTTAATTTAATTTTTTCCTCTAGAATTATTTCAAGTCAGCCTCCTATTATTTTCAGATGAGCCCCTAAAAGGCACCCATTCGACCCCCTTGGAAGTCTATATAAAGGATACCACCTCTCCTCATTTGAAATATTGATTTATCTTATGATTATCTCTATTCTAGCACAAAAGAAAGGATGAAGGGGTTGAAATCAGAAGGGGAAGTAGGGCCTGAAATTTGATCTTGGTTACTAGTTTGGTTATTCTCTTGATGTTGTTACTTATGATGTATTGATGGAAAATTGAACTGTCTCTTTCGCATAAGGAAATATTCCTGGGTTTTCCCCTTGTGGGTTTTTCCCTGGCACCAGGCCTAATTTCAGTGTCTCTTGTCTCGTTATATCATGGTTATTTTATTGCTCTTTCATGTTTATTGGTTGATATTTTTCTTCTATAAAACTACTTAATGATATTGAATAAATGTGATGTGAGTGTAATGCTTATTAATCATTAAAAGTAGTTATTTTTTGAAGATAAATATATTCTAGCTTATGCCCTAGAAAGTCAACAAATAATTGGTGTATCTAGGGTATGTGATAGGTGGAAAAAGAGCTTAAGATAGATATTGCCAAGATGGATGACATCATGAAATGACCATTGCCTATTAATTTTTCCAAGGTCAGGAGTTTCATTGGGGAAACATTATACCTGAGGAAATTCATAGCCTCTTTTTTAGTGGTAGTAGTACCACTCCATGCCCTAAAAACAAATGGAAAGAGTTTCTAGTGGGGAAAGAGTTAGCGAGAGGCCTTTGAGGAGATAAAGAAGAATATTAGTCAAGTACCACTTCTAGCATTATTGAACTTGTAGCAACACTTTGAAGTGGAGACAAATACAAGTGGGTATGTTATGGGAGAAATATTGATGCAAGGAGGAAGGAATGTATGTTTCCATTCTAAATTATTTTATGGGGAATTTTTTAACTACCCTAATTAAAAAAATGATCTCTATGCCCTGGTGAAAGTTTTGAAGAAGTGGAAACACTATCTGATGGGAAACGAGATAATAATACACACAAATCACCAACCACTACAGTACCTAGAGGCCTATATTAAGCTACAACCATGCTACAACATACTAGGTATTACAAGTTGACGGGGTTTCTATAACAATTTCGTTTAGTGGTCAAGTATAAGAAGGGAAGCACAAAAAAGTTGGTTGACATGATTTAAAGTCCACCCACATCAAGAATGACAACTTAGGGAAATTTGATGTGCATGGATCCATTCAACCATGATGCATACAAAGATGCATATTAAAAGGATGAGTGATTCAAGGAGGTCTTTCAATAGTTGTAGAGCCATAGTCATGTGCATGATGGTGACAACATCGTTCACTACCATGCCCAGAATGAGTTACTATATAGGTTGGATAAGTTATGTTTTCCTAAAGGTAAGTGATTACAACTAACTATAGAAGCTCAAACCGCCAAGGTTGCAAGGCAATTTTGTCTAGGGAAAAGACAATGGCTCAATTGTAGAGGTATGTGTATTGGCCCAAGATGTAAGAGGAGGTAGCTAGGTTAATAAGAGGATGCATGTTTTGTTGTACCTGCAAGCCTAATAATAAGAAATAGGGTATATATCATCCCATACCAGTATCCACTTGTCCTTGGGAAAACATTTCCATGGAATTAGTGGGGAGTTTTTTTTGTAGAAATTTTTTCAAAGCTAAACTATCAAAGATTTATCAAGCAAACTCTAGCAAGGAACCAAAATTAAAGGTTTGCCAAAAAAAATTCTATAAATAAGTAATTTATTCTTCTGATTAAATATGCAAAGCCTACAATTGTTGTGTTATATCAGAGAAACATATCACATAATTTGAATAGAAAAGGAAATCCTTTGATTTATCATTGTTTCAGACAGTCACCATTGCAGTTTCTCTACTATTCTATTGGAGTTTTCGAAGAATTTGGTTTTCTAGATTATCTATAGAGCCCTCACAATTGAAGTAAATGAATTTTCTGCATAGTTGAATTCAAAGATTGACAAGTATGCTCCAAATGTGAATTTTTTTATTCAACAAAATCAAAATGTGAGTTCTGTTATAACAAATTATCAAGTAAACGAAAATGAAATGAATGACAAAAAAGAGGAACCCTTTTATCAATGGATGAGTGGAAGGAAATTTCTAATAATTTTTATGCAAATTCTAATTTTAATTGCATTATGGGGAATATTTAAAAAAAAAATCGTGGACACCAAAAGACAAAAATGGTTTAGAGGCATCCTCATATAAAGTATTATACAAAAGGAGAAAGGCCTCCATCTACAAAAATTGGTAAATACTAAAGGAAGTGATGAAGGATATTTATGTCTATGAAGGCTAGCTTCCAACAATTGAATGTTGCAATTCTTGCAAGTTTTTATGTATCCAGATCAAAATAACGTAGAAACATAAAAAAATATAGATCAATAACTTGATAATAATTCACTTCGAGGGGACATCCTCATTTTACATCACATAAATGAATAATTCTTGGATGATTAAAATGGTAAGACGTCCTTGGTATATAATGGAGACTAAAGGGTAAAAATATAATTAGGGTCTACATAACAATAATAATGTAAGGGAATAACAATAATAATAGCGGGCTTCTATGGGGAACAACAACATTATAGTGGCTACACTATTATTATAGGGACCTAACATGCCCCTCTCCTTAAAAAAGTGTTGTCCTCAATGCATGAATAGTTATGGATGCTTCTGTATAAAATACTCATCGTCCCATGTGGAATCTTCAATAGGTAATTTCTTCCACTTAATGAGATACTCTGAAATTGACAAATTTTGCGGCTATCAAATTCTCGTGTTCATGATTGCTTCAAGCTCCAATATGATTTTTCCCTCCTTGTCAAGTTTTGGAAATATGGTTTTAATTGGGAGCTTGTCACCTATAACCTTCTTTAAGCATAAAACATGGAAAAGTAGGTGTACTTATGAAAATGCGGGAAGCTCCAATTTGTATGCCATAGTACCAATATTTTGTAACACCTTGTAAGGGCCACAATACTTAGCTGATAATTTATTATCCTTCTTAGCTTGCTTGAGGGATATTTGTTTGTCTGGTCGTAGCTGTAAAAATACACAATCAACCACTTCAAAAATTATTTAATTGCAATGTTGATCCACTTATTGTTTCATTCAATTTTGCACATGAGTGAGGTTATCCTTTAAGAGTTTGAAAAATTGTTATTGATGCTTGATATAATCTTCCACTTCTTGAACCTTAGAATTGTCTCTTACAGACGATGTGATGGATGGTGGATGATATCCATAAAGAAACATAAATGGGGTCATTTTTGCTGTGGTATGGAAGGAGTTTTTATATTTCCATTCTGCCAGAGGTAACCAATTGAACCACTGTGTTTGTTTATTATATAAAAATAAACGAACTTTTCCATCCAAACGTTTGTTAACTATCTCAAATTTCCCATCAAATTGAGACTAATAAGATGAGCTATGAGCCATTTGTAACAACCCTAGGTTATATTTCCATGCAGAAAGTAAAAAATCAACCAAGGTCATGGGACACGTATTCCAAGCTGGATGGAGGGGAAAACACTATAGTGGGCATCATTTGTGGTTTATTAATGGATATGGGATTTGGAAAGGTAAGAGACAATAAATGGAAATTAATTAAAAGAATAGAAGAAAATAGGAGAAAAGGGAGATGAAGAGACAAATATGCATGCATTAGGGGAATTTTGAGGTCTAAAATGGGTCTCCTAAGGAAAATGTACAATCAAAATTCACTTTATGAGAACCAATCACAGTTTAGGGGATGCCATCATCCCTAATGGTTGAGGTGGCATTGCTTGAGTTAAAGGTACTTACTTTTCACATTCTCAATGGTGGATAAAAAATCATGGTTAACCATGGTAGTGCTCTAAGTACTTTTAAAGTCATAAAGTAAAGTACTCATATAATAAAATAATAGCTAAACCAATAAAATAGTGGGAAACTTTTTTCCTTAGTCTTTTCTCAGGTTTAGAAAAGAAGAGAGAAAAATCAAGGGAGTGCAAGAGGAAGTTTGGACAGAAGTATGTAAGGGCATAAAATAGTTGTGGAATTGTTGGTGATAGTGTGCATATGTGACTTAGCATGCAGGAATTTGATGCATGGTGCATGCATTGGTTTATGGTTTATGTTTGTTTTCATTGGCATGGGATTTTCCTTGGTTGACAATGGTTTACAGTTTTTCTTGTTCCATTTCCTGGATAGCCATGATGTAGTGGGTTTCATGTTTGGTTAAGATTTGGATGGTCGGTATATTTAGAATCTTAGTGAGGTGGACTCAGGAAACTTCCCAAGGGTCAAGGGTGGATATGGTATTTCTCGTGGAAATCTTGATGGATGGGTGGAGACAGGAAAATTCCTCTAGGTATGGTGAAGAATCAGAAGCATCCAAGCTTGTTTGGTTTTGGTGATTTGTGGACTAGTTTAGGTGAAATCACTATGGTGGAGGGTTGAGGTGGTTTGGACTCTGGAAGCCTTGGTTGACTATGCTTTGGTTTATCCCATGTGATCCCACATTCATGCTTGGAATATGGCATGAGGGTGATTAACTGAAAGAAATATTTGGTTCAGCCTAATCTATGGTCAAGTGTTACGTTGAAGTCCCTGACTTGGTTTCTATTTACATATGATAATCTGTGTTATTTCTTAATTGAGATCAGTGAGAACATGCGTTGATTATTGTGGTGATTTTATAACTGCTTTGCCATGGTCTCTTTCTCGTTAAATGTTGGTTACATGCATGGTATAATTAGCATTATGTGATGTGATCTTGTTATGGATCTATTCTGTGGTTTGACATGCTCGTGATTATATACTTGAATGCTTGAGACAATATGTGTTTGATGCAACTAGAAGGATAGGTTAACAAGACTTCTTGATGGTTCCTTGATGGAACTGATGATACAGTGAACATATATATGTTCACGACCTATAGGTTCTAGGTTTACCAAGTTTTTTTCTAAATGATTTTCATGTATTTTATAAGTTTGAGTAGGAATGGAGTCAAGAACAATGAGTAATGACTCATATAGGTGATTAAGGTGACTCTGGATAATTTTGGGTAGTTTTTGGCATATGGCCTGGAACTGGTCCTAAGAATCCAGATCATGGTTTTTAGTCGCACCTCTAAACTGGGAAATTTTGGTCGCAACCACACGGAGGAAGGCTTATGCGTGCAGT
Organism: Pinus albicaulis; assembly: GCA_034641835.2. Classification (NCBI taxonomy): domain Eukaryota; kingdom Viridiplantae; phylum Streptophyta; class Pinopsida; order Pinales; family Pinaceae; genus Pinus; species Pinus albicaulis. The sequence continues at coordinate 122,901,139 of CM076570.1, read as the reverse complement.
TGGATCCTTTTGGCCACATGGAAGGCTTGGCATGCGTGCAAATAGGATGTGAAGTGATTTAAGGAGATAGTTCCAGTATAGGAAAAGTTGATCAAGAGATGTTTCTTGACATCTAGGTGATATGGTGTTCCTTGAGGTTATAATAAGTTTCGGGATGGTAGTCCCCACTTCCAGAACTAGAACTTGGATGTTGGGTCATGCATATTAACTCTCATCTCATGTTTACCCTGGTGAGCTTGTATATGTGGGTAAATGTGGGGTGGGGAGGTTACAAAGTGGTATCAAAGCGAGGTTGCAACACTCTACCTTGGGGTAAATGGATATTTTCATGCATGCACATTAGTTGTTTATATGTTTATCATGCATGCATGTTAGCTATTTATTGTTATGGTTACTATATCTATGTATGGTCTGGCCTGATTGAGATGGTGTATCGCGCCAACCTGGATTGTCCTGTGTATATAAAATAACCTCCCTTGAGATATATTGAGGTATGATTTTGATTATGTTTTTATTTAGCTAACAATGGAATATTGCATGACATAGAAGGCCAAGAGATGAAGAGTAGAATAGTTTAGTACAACTCATATGACTCTTCTTATAGGCCAGAAGAGACCTTGGCAGGATGGGAGAGATCAATTGAGTAGCAAAGAGAGAGACATTCTTCTAGTTTAGTAACACATTGATAAGTTTGAAGAAAGAAATTGTGAGTTGCAAGGAAAACATCTGGTGGGAAGATGTTAAACATATTAGAGGAATTAAGGAAGAGGAGATAATGTGGGATGAGTTTGAAAGACTCTTTAGGAATAAGTACATGTATGAGAAATATCAATATGGAAAGACAAAGGAATCCTATGAGCTCAGGATGTGAAAGCAAAGATCCAAAGGTTCATCAGAAATTGGATTGAGTTTGAGGAGCCTCTGTCATTGGAGGAAGTCATCAGAAAGTTGATGCATTATTATGAACAGTAAAAGCGTAAGCCCGAGTTAAAACATAACTAGAAGGGTAATGAGAAGGCTAAAGGAAAATGGCCAGATAAGTGAGGAATATATCAAGATGCAGGTGATAAGGAAAATGGAGCTCCACGTAAGAGGCTCTATGCAACTAAGGAAGGACATTAGTCTCAGCTCGTGGAGCAATGGAATAAAGGAAATGGTAGAGAAATATTATGGTGTGAAAATTATGGTGGAGATAATCATAGGCAGGATTTCCCTTTGTATTGGAGTGGCACAACATAAGCATGGCAGGCCTCAGACCTATAGTGCCCAGGAGGAAAAGATAGTTGGGGATGTAGGTTAGATCATTCCCCATATCTACGCAACAATGGACAACATGAAATCAGATCATCAAGATGGAAGGTGGAACCAGAGTGAGAGTTCTAGCCAGAGCATCAATTCATCTTACAATGGAAGGAGGTCATGCTTCAAGATCAAGAAATAGAGCTATTTAAAGTGCGTGGAAGCACTTTGGGGCTGATGAATCTACACGGAAGATGGTAGATCAGATGTGGGCATAAGAGTTGGTTTCCAGTTGTAGTTGAATTCATCAAGGGAATGGGAATCACTTTAGAGATGATATGTGAAAGTGTTCAGTTTCAGAGCAATGTGTTGGATACAAAAGGGAAATGTAACTGGAATATTGTTATATTTATTTATGCACTGAAAATTTTGTGTTTATGGCAGTGTGATGCAGGTAATTGCATGGAAAAATAGATTGCCATAGATATTGGAGAAGGATCGAGCTGAGATTTTATTCAGGAACCCTTGGAAGCACTAGGAACCCATGGGGGTTGAGTCATGGTGTTTGTTGAATTTTTTGTGTTTTCGGTGTTTTGTGATTTTTGAGTGTGCTTAATTTGTGGTGTTGACTGTGACTGGTGCATGTCAATGCCAATTTGTTTGTGGTGTTGTGTTGTTGTTTATTTTCCATGTTTTTCTTCATATTTCTTCTTGTTCTTACCTTTATGTTTTGAGGGTCTTGGGAATTAGTTAGGGAAAGAGGAAAGTTAATGGAGCTCATGGAGAGCTGAGTGGTTCCCAATAGGAAATATAAGACCTATATGAAGCCCGGTGCATGAATAAAGGGAAACTAAAGGCAAGATTATGAAAGCCAGTTGGAATGATTGGGTTCATTGGGGTAAATGGAAGTGGCAGGATAGTCATGAGAAGGGTAAAAAGGAAAGGTAAATTAAATGGGACTAAGATATCAAATAAATTGGCTGTGTTGGGAACTGTCATTATCAATGTTGTGCATGTGTTGCATGGATAAAGGAAGTTCTCTTAACCTTGACCTTATGAACATTGGTAATTGTGTTGTGATCATGATTATGTTAATGTTTATATATATATATATATATATATATATATATATATATATATATAAAGACCTTGAGCAAGATTATGGCTTGATTGGAATGGTTGGGTCCATTAGGGTAAATGGAAGTGGTGGGTAAATGGAAGTGGCAAGATAGTCATGAGAAGGGGTAAAAAGGAAAGGTAAATTAAATAGGATTGAGATATCCAAATAAATTGGGCGTGTTGGGAACTGTCATTCTCAATGTTGTGCATGTGTTGCATGGATAAAGGAAGTTCTCTTAACCTTGACCTTATGAACATTGGTAATTGTGTTGTGATCATGATTATGTTAATGTTTGTATATATATATATATATATATATATATATATATATATATATATATATATCTCTCTCTCTCTATATATATATATATATATATATGAATACCATTTTCTGACGTTAGGAATAATTCGTATGGAAGAATGATTGCTTTATGTAGGTGAATGGAATGAAAATGTTCTTGGTCTTATGAGGAATCAAGTGGGTAGAGTAGTCTTGGAAGTTCTACAAGGTTAGTATCATGTGGATATTATTTTGATATTATGTGCTTATAAATATCCATATGTTTATGTTATGGCAGGAAATGATGAAGGATACATTAGCGAAATGAATGCACAGTAATATGTGGCATGCTAGGACATGCATGGATAAGTGGAAGGAACCACAAACTTGGGACTTGGGTTGTGGATGAATGCAGTAAGACATGGGAAAGACACTTAAGGCAAGGTTTTTTTGTAAAGACAATGTGGCCTATGGATGTGCAGTAATACTGTTGTGTACACGTGGTATTGTTTCAAGTGTATTGTGTAGTCGTTGTATCGTGACATGTGTATTCATTGTGTTGTACTGTGTGTATGTGTATGTGTTATGTTATACATTGTGTATATGTGTATATGTTGGGAAGGGATTGGTTCATGGGATCCCTATAAGCTATGGTTTGGGACAGGATCTTTGGAGCCCTTTAACAACTTGGGCTCCCTAGAGGTTGTGGGTTGGAAGAATGTAACAGCTTGGGTTCCCTAGAGGCTGTGGGTTGAGATAATAGTACCTAGAGCCCTAGATAGCTTGGGAAGATACCAATATTGAGGGTAGAGGCAATATAGTCTCTAGATACCCTTGTTGTTGATATTAATGGTAGAGGCACCATATTCTTTGGATACCCTTGTTGCTGGTATTGAGGGAAAAGGTAGTATAGTCTCTAGATAGCCTTGTTGTTGATATTGAGGGTAGAGGCGATATAGTATTTGGATGCCCTTGTTGATGATACTGCATATGGAAGAGAAGGGTTTAGGTGCTTACCGGGATTTCAACCGATCCAGTGTGTGTACGTGGTCAAAGAGAAGAGAAGGAATTGGGTGCTTTCTAGGTGTGGATACTGATTCAGTGTGTGTATGGAAAATACAAAGAACAAAAAGAAGCAAAGAAAAATTTAAAGATAAGTATCAGTGTTTTATTCCAGTTTTAATTATGCACATAGTTTAAGATTTTGATTTATGATGCTTTAGTTTTGAACTAATTGGATGTGATATGTCTATATATGATGATTTTATCAAGGATCTAATTTGACTTGTTGTGACAGTCATTAACATAATTTCAAGTGTCACCTTATTGACGAGCTATCAATGAGGTATGATTTGAATTTATTAAAATTACTTTTGAGTCTAATGGATATCATGTTCTTGGTACAGAAAATAATGGAAATGCCTGGTTTGGGTGGTTGGAACTGGCTGTAAGAGAATTAGTAGAAACAACAAAAGGAATTGGAACATGTAACAATATGTTGATAAATTACTTCAGGAGCAGGACCATTTTTGGACATTGGCACCCAATAATATCCATTGATTTCCATGAGTATGATATGACCAGTATGATGGTTTTGAGGCAAGGACATGCCTTGGTTTTTTGACTTTCTGATGCGAGGAAACCTTGCTAATGGATGGATCGCTCGAGGGACTGGAAAGTAGAGAAGGGGACGTCGGGGAACTTGGAAGGTGAGTTACTACACATAAGGCGGTGTCTGGATTTTCCGAGGGACTGGGAAGCATAGAAAGGAAGGTCGGGGAATAAATTTGTTTTGGTCATTAGCATTTCTAGATTGAATCAGAAGCACATTGGGAGTGCGCCCTGAAACGATGAGTCAATAACTGTTCATTGAGAGAACAAGTAGTGCAAGGATTGTAGCGTTGGAAATTGTAGGAAGGCTTTGATTTTGGCAGTGGATTTTGGACTTCCTAGGAAGGAGGTGAATCATGGTACTAATTTGAGGGTGGAGGGTGAGCCTATGAACTCCCTTGCTGTGGATGTGGACATCGTATCCTTTTATTTGTTGGTTAAAGTAAATGTGCATATGTATATATGTTTATATCATGGTAAATATTGTATTAAGTTGTGTTTATAAATATCCATAAACAATTTGTTTATTTGTTAGTTGAAGAAAATATGCATAAGTATATGTGTTTCTCATATAAATAATGCATCGAGCTAAGTTTATAGATATCCATAAGAATTATGTTTGTCATGTTTTCAGTAGTTGTCATTGTAAATATTGCATCGAGTTGTGTTTATAAAGCGCCATAAGAAATTTTTTTGTCATGTTTTCAGTAGTTGTCATTGCAAGTACTAAATCGAATTGTGTTTATAAATATCCATAAGCAGTATATTTTGCTAGTCATAAGTTTCATAGAAAACCACTTACATTGTTCCCCCAAGAGGGAGGGGTTTGTAATAACCTTAGGTTATATTTCCATGTAAAAAGGAAATAATCAACCAAGGTCTTGGGACACGTATTCCAAGTTGAATAGAGGGGAAAACATTATAGTGGACATCACTTGTGGTTTATTAATGACTATGGAAATTGGCAAAGGCAAGAGGAAATAAATGATAATTAATTAAAATAATAATGGAAAATAGGAGAAAAGGGAGGTGAAGAGACACAAATATGCATGCAAGGAAAATTAGAGAGAAAATGAAGGAAAATGAAAGAAAAGGGAAAAGGAAAGGAAGAGACATGGGACATCAATGATAAAAAGGCACTTGAGAAGAAGTTGACAATTGTTTCCTTAGCTTTTGGTCAGGTTCATAAAATAAGAGAGAACAAGAAAGGGAGTGCAAGACGAAGTTTGGACAAAAACAAGTAACTGTGAAAAATAGTTGTGGAATTTCATGTAATAATGTGCATGTGTGATTTAGCATGCAATGATTTGATGCATGGTGCATGCATTGGTTTATGGTTTATGTTTTTTGTCATTGACATGGGATTTTCCTATATTAACAGTGGTTTACAGATTTTACTATGTAATTTCTTGGATAGCCATGATGTAGTGGGTTTCTTATTTAGTTAAGCTTTGGATGGCTGGTATATTTCATATCCTAGTGAGGTGGTCTCAGAAAAATTATTAATGGTCGAGAGTGGAGATGGGATTTCTCCTTGTTACACAGTAATTTGTCACTGTCCCTGCAATCCCCATCTCGCCCATTGGAGGGTTGTTTCTATGACCAATAAGCAGTGTCATGCCTTGCAAATACCATCATTGCATCCCTTTCCATGAGGAAAACATTCCTTTTGTTGACTATTTCCTGAGCAGACCACTAAAAACACCTGTTTTTTCCTTGGCGCTGGTAGCCTGTTATGCCCTCGCGCCAATGGAAAAAAATTAACACTGAGCCCGCGCCAGTTGGCGCTTTGTCCCAGTTAAGCACCCATGCCAATCTGCTTATGGAAAGTTTTTTAAAAAAAGAGGCGAAGTTTCAATTACAACAACTTCGTGGATGACTCACAGGGGGTGGTTTGACTGAAAAACCACGGCCTTCCTCCTTTGGCCTCTTGTTTCCACCTTATGGGGAAACCTACCAAGGGATAAGGCCTCCCTTCCACTATTGTAGGGATCCCAACCTCCTCCTCTCCTCTATAAATATAGCCATCTTCCATTGATGTGCTGGTTGAACATCAACTGAATAGCTGAATAACTGAATGCTTGGTAGCTGAACTTGTAGGAAGGAAACTATAGCCAGACAACTATTGAGAGCCAAGTCGAAGAGAGAGCGCTTCATCCCGTTTCCGACAAGATTTGTTGAGACATGCTCCGCTGTCAGCCCCACCGAAGGAAGATCAAGTATCAGAGCTTTGGGTTGTAATCTTTCCTTTGTTATTTTAATGATAAGCGACTTTGATTATGGTTCCATTCATGTGTCTATTTCTTTGATGCAATGAATTACATCCTCTTTGACTGATGTATGGTTACAAGATTTATATTTTACGTTGTATATCGTTGTATTCTTCGCATGTGTGCAAGTATTTGGATGTGTCGAGCAGAAGAATCATGATTTTCCAAGTGAGGGATGGGAAGCGTCATCTGTTCTTCAATGACCACTACGTAGGACCTGAGGTAGGCAATTCATTATGTTTTTGTCATTTTGTAACTAGAGACTTGCGTCACTGCGCGACCTGATTGTTGCTAGACCCAATCTGGGCTAGTAGGGATCGCCTCTGTCCACAGAGGGGATTTACCTCCTCAACAAACTGGCGACTCCACTGGGGAGTCAGTTGGAGTTAGTCTTTTCTCTTTTTGTTTTTTTTTGATTTTGATTGATTTATTTTCTCTTATGGTTCACCTCCTTTGGTCTTAGACCCCTGTGCAGCCCCAGAGGATTAGTTCTGACCTCTGCTTCTCCGAAATTTTCATCTTTTAATGTTTGGCTTGATTGGCGCGGTTTCCACCCTGACAGTCACGCCCATTGGCGCACGTTGCCAGTTCATCACCCACGCCATCCCTTGTTTGGCATGGATTACAGCCAAATAGTCGCACCATTTCCTGTAGGTGCTAGGGTTTTCCCTTGTTCGGGAGTTTTTTTGGTCAGTACTTTTGGTTTGGTTATTTTTAGATTTTGCTTGAAGTGGTGAGTCTGGTCTTGGTTGGGAGAAATTATTTGTTTTTTCATTTTCAGGCATTGGCGCTTGTTGTCAGTTAGCAACCCGTGCCACTTAATTGGTGCTAGTTGTCAGTGAGCAAGTCGCGTCAGTTGGCGCTAGTTTCACCCACAAAAGTCATGCCAATTTCAAGGTGTGTGAAAATTGAGTTTTTTCCCTAAATCCTTCACTAGTGTGTCTTTCCCTTTCGGTCTTTTCTCTGTATGAGCATAGAATATTACATTGCTCATTGTTCAGCTGAAATGTCTTCTTTCCATGATTGCTTGATGTAAAAGGGAATGAATGCCTTGTTTTGAGCTCATGCTTTGGAACTCCTTTTTATGCTTGACCTCATATGTCTTGTAGCCTTTTGAGGAATTTCATTATAAAGTGTTTAAAACAACGATTGCATTCTTAGTGTTTGTTTACATCTCTTTTGCATTCATCCTTTCATTAAGGAAATTTGCATTCATTTAGTTTTCGTCTCATAGTTTTCTTTTCGTTAAAATGCATTAGATCACATTGCATTGAAAAGTATTTTTTGAGATCCATCATTGAACTTAGATTACATTGTTTAATGATTGAAAGCTAAAAATCGCTTTGAGTGCATTCTCTTTCATTAAAAGCATGCATTAAGTAGATTCTCATCCATCGAAAAATGCATTGAGTGCATTCTTTTTCTTTAAAAAAAAAAGGGAAATTGTGCATAGATTACAATTGCATAGTTTTCAAAAAGAGGATTTTGCATAGATTACATTGCATTATTCGCATCGTTGAATGTTTGAGATTACTTTCGGATAGTGAAAGTCATCTAGTTTGGGAAATTTTCATTTTCAATATTGGTTTTTGTTGCATCATTGTTTGAATCTCTTCCTTTAACTAGATAACATTCATCGAATTGAAAGATTTCTTTCCTCATATAGCTACATATAGGATATTGTCAGATGACATGCGGTAGGGCCTTGAAACCGAGACATAATTGAAGATCAACCATAAAATTTATTCAATCAACCTAAGGAAGCATTGAAACTTAACGCTCACATTTTAGTGGCCTGGGCTAGAGACGTGTTCCGGCTTCGTAAAACCTAGTAGCTGTCGTTCGCCATCTGGCTCTAGACAGTGCTAGTATGGACTTGTGCTCCCCATACCATCGAGTATGTAAAGGGAGACACCATTAGGTTGCAATCCTTTATCCATAGGAAACTGAGTCTGCCGCTTGTTAGTGTCAGTATTGTCACACTGCCATCAGTGATCAAATTTACTCTTTTGCATTTGCATATTAGAAGTCCCATACCATAAATTTTCATCATTCCATTAGGGCATGGATTCATGGATGGTAGTGGTTTTTTATCAGTTTTCCCTCGTGTGAAATTTGCTGATTCCCCTCTCTATGGTCTTCAGTCATGAGTCACTTTCACTCCCAATCCATATTATTATGTCATAGGGTTGGTCTCATTAGGTTCTATGGTCTCATCATGGTTAAATTAATAATCCAAGTGTCAATAAATATCAACAAGGTCATGAGGAGGACAAATAAACTCAAAGGCACAACATCTAAAAAGATTAAAGAATTGTTCTATTGAGCTCGATGTAATTTTCACCTCAAAACCCTGTTTTGAGGTGAAAACATGGTACTTTGCTTTTATTATCATCTTTTATGTAATTTTATGTATTCATATGTAATAAGCCGCACTTCAGAAGCTTCTATATCTACAAAGCCACCACCCTACCTTTCAGAGGTGTTTTCCACAACATTTTTAGTACAAAATCATGTTCTAAGTATGTCCATCAGAAAGAGCCTGGAAAGAGCTTTCCAACGGTATATTATACCCTCAAAACTGACTCCTGGATCGAAAATTATGCCTAAGTGAAAGAAGGCCCCCTATAGCCTAACTTTGCCCCTTTTCCTATTTGACCCTTAGTCTTTATTTCATAAAATTTCAAAGTTTTCCTTTATAAACCCCTTTTCCCCCATCCGATTGCATAATCGCATCGCAAAAGTTCTTTTGACCCATAAAACCCCCGATGCAATTAAATAAAACCCTTCCCTTCACAACATTCAAATGCATGCTCCGATTGGCCCCCTTCCGATTGAACTCCCTCGATCCAATCGCACCATTGAAATTGAGACTTCCAATTGACCCCCTCCGATTCACCCTTCCCCGATTGCAAATTTCCTATGCGATTAATCGCAAATCACAATCAGGATTTCCATTGCACTTTGCTCCCGCTCCACTCCCCCCGCCGATTGCGATTACGATTCCCTTTGGGTCGCACCTTGAGTTTCTTCCGCCCTTTGCAATGTAAAGGGGTTTTTCCTTTGTAAAGAACAAAAAATCATTTTTGGTTTGTTTTCAAAGGATATATATCGTCGGACATTGTTTTTTTTTACCCCTGCTCCATTGTATTACTCCGTCGCTCCATCGCAATCGCATTTCTTCGCTATATGTTAAACCCGCTCTCTTCCTCGTCCCGATTTGCGATTGTGATCATCCCCGGTCCCACTAAGCCCTCCACTCTTTTCAACAAAAAAATATTTTTTCCTTTGTAAAAGCACCCACCCATTTTTATTCATTTTGAAAGAGAATTTAACCCATTACTCCTTCGGATTATCCTTTTGTCCTTATTATATTTATTCCAATAACATCGCAAGTTTTATGCCTCGTTCCAATATACCTACCCTTCTCCCACTCCGTTCCTCGATTGCGATTGCGATCGCCCCTTTCCTCTTATACACTAATCACAATCACAAGTTTCCATCGCATCCCTCCCTTGTGTGATACTCCTTCCCCTCTTCCGATTGCGATTGCGATTTGGGCCCACCTCCTTTTCCTTCGCTCTTTTTTATTCAAAATGAGTCTTTCCTTCACTAAAAGGAATAATTCCAGTTTAATTGGTTCCAAAGGGCGTTTTCTTCAAAAGTTGGTTATTCTTCAAAGGATAAAAACAGAGAAAACAGTAAAGGCCAAGAGCCAATACAAACATAGAATCATCATGGTTTTTTCAGCAACGATTTGAAAGGGATTGGTTCTACAAGTTTCTTCTTCTCATTTGTTGGATATAACAACAAATTTTTAAGATGTTCAAAATGTATTGTTGCTCCTTCCTTTCAGGGGCAGACCGTTGGTTTGTTTCCTATGTTCGGATTTCAGTCAAACAACTCCCTCTTTCTGTGGATCTACTTCCCTCAGATTTCTGTCTATTTAATGTAATTTTTAGTCATTTGTAAGAGTGAGTAGGGGAATATAGTGTGGAATTAGCTTGGAATCACTGAGGACGCTCTGCGCTCCATTTGTAACAGTTTGGCAGGGAATTAATAAAGATATGCAACTCTAATTTGTGGGATCCCTGTGGTATGGATTTTAGCACTGTTATTTCCTTTGTGATCATTTGTTAATTGTTATGTTTTCCATTCATTCATTCATATCTCTGGTTGAATTTTTTCAAGATAGATAGGTAGAATCCATTGTTTAATGCTCTGCCTTGGGAAATCATTCAATAATCTATGTTTTCTTCTATTTGAAAAGGATCCATCACCTATTCCCTTTTCAGCTCCTCACCAATCTTAAACATTCCATCATTATTTAAATTTAATTGTTAAAATCCCTGCCTACCTTGCCCCATGAAATACCCTGTATCTCTGCTTTAATTCCCCAGTTTCAAACTACCCCATTTGTTCCATACAACCCTGAGATTTATAAAAATATTTCCCATCATTACACCTAGCCTAAAATCAGTTTACTGTTATATTTCATTGAATATTTTTCACAGAGAGAGCCCTCTCCTGACCTTGTAGGGCTAGCTACAAGGTTGAGCGTGGTTTGAGGTTACCCTGGTTTGCCTTCTTTCAGCCTAAGGTTCAAATTAGGTGCTAACATTTCTGGCGACCATACTGGGGAAGTTTGTAACATAAAAGACCGATTACCCCAGTAAATATCTTCTATATAAATTCCTAGACTCTGGATGAGGATATTCAAAGTTTTCTAGCCTGAAATAAAAACATTGTAAAGTAGAAATTTGACCACACTAGCTTCAAGAAGATACACAAGGGCCAATCTAGATCCAAATCCTCTCCTTGTGTTTGAAAATCCTAATCTCATTCCAAGAATAATCATAAGACGAGAAGGATCACTAAGTCCCAGTTCTATTTTCAGATCCCATACTTGGCCTAGTGAGTGGTTGTTTGTAGAAGATCTTTCTTTTGATGAGTGTTTTGAGCTTTCTTTGTTCAGAAGTAAATCTAAGACTGCACTTGATGACACTGTTTTAGATCCAGAATTTCTTGTAGATCTTGAAGTTCAAGGGGAAAATACATCAATTGATGATTATATTTTGAATTCCCCTCAGACATCTCTCACTATAACCAATATCCTTGAGCCTTCAGAGGTATCAGAAACAACATCTCCTCCCCTTAATTCATCAGTCAATTCTCAGCTTCCAACTCCTCCATCAACACCTCCCTTAAATCCTAGTATCACAAACATTGTTGTAAATCCACCTCGAGTCATGGATGCCCGGTACGCACCCCTGGTTTTACCTCAGAACCTGAATGATATGCCTGCTAATTATCAAAGTAAAATTCCTATCTTTGATGCCACTCAAAGTACCACAACCCAACATCATGTTGATAAGATGAATGACTTTTTTGATCTTCATGAGGTAGAGGCAGAGAATGTAACCACCAAGTTGTTTGTCCAAAGCTTTGGAGGAGAAGTTAGAAAGTGGTTTAGAGCCTTACCAGCATGCTCTATCCACACTTTGCAGGAGTTACATACACAGTTCTTAGACCGGTGGGAGGTAAAGAAAAACCCACTCCAAATTTTGTTTGAATATGAAAATATTAAAAGAAATGTGTGTGAAACTGTACAGGATTATTGTGTGAGATTCAATGCTGTGTATAATGCTATTCTGGCCAATCTAAAGTCCCCCATGGGGTTAGCTTTGATCAAATTTCCAGATGGTTTCGATGCTGATATGGCATATCAACTACGAGAAAGAGATCCTACCACACTTGAAGACATGCAGAAGATAGATGTGAATGTAGAAGCTAATCTGCTGGCCAAAAGAGCTCGGGAAAAAGCTGAAAAAAGAGTAACTGTTAAAGAGGAAGCCCCCCCTTCAGATAGTAAGATGGATACTTTGATCCAAACAGTGGAGAAGATGGTCGATCAATTAACTATCTCGGATAGACCTGAAGCACAAATCAGGAATCCGAATTTCAGAGGACATCAGCAGCCGCAATTCAGAATTAAGCAGAGAGAACAGAGAGCGCAGGACCAAGAAACGCCACAACAACAAATCAGAACTCCATTGCAACAAAATTACGTTCAAGGAATGGAGACAGATGATGATGATGATCCTGTAGTCGAAGCCAACCTCTTTTTCATAGCTGATGGTGCGCCCATATTTCTCACAGAAGGTGAATAATACACGACAATTTCAGATATTTGAAAGGATGATGATTTCATTTTGGCCAATGATGTGGTGTTAGAAGAGGAGCCCGATGATTATCAACGAGGATACATGAATGCTTTATCAACACAACAGAAACAATATTCTTTGAGGAGCAGAGATGTGCCAATTAATCCCATTCATAAGAGAAAAGAGCTGCAATCGAAAAACGATTTTTCAAATACTCAAAGAAAAGGGAAAGAGCTTTCTCATCCTTCTCCCAGCAAGGCATCCTCAGCAAATAACAATGCAAATGAAAATAACCAGCATAGCGCAGCAAAGGAGCAAGTAGAGAAGAAAGATCCTCCCATCAAAGAGGTATAAGGAGTTCCTTATTTTAATTTAGAAAATGAAATTTCTAAGCTGAAGGTGTCCATGCCCTTGACAGAGTTGGTGAAAAATAACACTTATAAACATCAGGTGTCTAGAGTTTTTCAAATAGACTCTATATCAGATATGGTAAATGTTGAAGATGATTATCCTGAACTCATTTTTGGTCCAGCCATAGAAGGTCAGTCTGAAGAGAGTGAAGTCCCTCCCTTTTACCTGAGTCTTAGATTGCATGAGTTCATTCTACACAATGCTATGTTGGACTCCGGAGCCTCGCACAATCTGATGCCTAAAACCATTATGGAGAAGTTGGGACTTGATATTACCTGCAAATACCATGATTTGTATTCCTTTGACTCTGGTAGGGTCCATTGTATTGGTCTTATCAAAGACTTGGTAGTATCTGTAGACCAAATCCCAGCCAAGAATGTTTTGATGGATGTAGTTGTTGCCGATGTTCCACCACGATTTGGAATGCTTCTGTCCAGGTCATGGGGTGCAAAACTGAAAGGAACCATACAACTTGACTTCTCTTATGCCACCATTCCTGTTTTCGGTCAGTTGAGAAAATTATATAGGGAGAAGAAAATGAAATACATGATCACTAGCAAAGAGAAGCTAGTTAATCATCCCACTAATTCAGTTGACACAGATTTAGAGTCATTTGTATTATATTCAGATGGTGGTTTGAATGATGAGAATGTTCAGTTGGTACAAGTAGATGAGATACCTGAAATTTCAAAAAAATTTAGGGCTGTCCTTAGACAGGAAAAAGATAAAGTAGCAAACATTTATGAGCCTCCTGCCTGCCAGCAGCAAAAGGACAGTGAACAATAGAAAGATGCAAAAATCAGTTAAGAATAAGTAGAGAAAGAAGAAAAATTTCAGCATCTAGCAGAAGAAGAAGAAGGCCTTTGGAGCATGGACTTTGATGGGGCTGTTGGCAAGGACAGTGCTGGTATAGGAATATGGATTCGGAGCCTTGTTTTCCTGCCTGAAAAAGTTCCTAGTAATGTTAGAGTATGTGCTTACAAGTTGGCTTTTGACTGCTCTAACAATGAAGCATAGTATGAAGCTTTGATTGCAGGTTTGAAACTTTTGAAGAAGCTGAATGCAAATAGGATTTCTGTCTACGGAGATTCAAAGTTGATAATAAAATAGGTAAAAGTAGAGTATCAAGCAAAGAATCCGTGATTGAGGGCCTACAGAAATGTTGTCCTAGACATTTTGAGGACATTTCCTGAGTACACTTTGATAGCAGTACCCCGATGTAGAATCTTATTGCTGATTCTCTTGCCATTACTGCAAGCAATTTGAAGATTCCAATGAACTCCAGCAACAAGTTTGAAATTTATGTCAAACATCGGCCTGCTGTTCCAGACAATTTAAGGTATTGGCAAGTGTTTTGGGATGACAATGAAATCAATGCTTTTTTGCAGAGTGAAGGAAAATTCAAAGATACTCCTATAAAAGGTGATTATAATGTTGATGATCAATAAATTGAAGCAAATCAGATGGAAATATTGCAGTTGAAAGATAATGTAATTCCTATAGGTCTCATACCTTTAGAGGAGATTTTTGATCAAGATGATGTTGCAAAGAAACCGAGCTTGGTGCCTACTGATAAAGGAGTTGAAGATGTGAATCTGGGAACAGTTGACAAGCCTAAGCTTGTGAAATTATCAAAAGAATTATCCCCCGAGGTAAAGGAAAAGTATGTTAAATTACTTTCTGAATTCTCTGAGGTGTTTGCATGGGATTATTCAGATTTGAAGGTGTATGACAAAAATATAATTCAGCATACTATTCCCATCAAGCTAGATCAGAAGCTATTTAGACAGAAGCTGAGAAGAATCAACCCAAAGCTGCTGCCATCCATTGAAAAAGAGGTAAACAGATTGTATAAAGCTGGTATCATTGTCCCAATTAGATTTTCTGACTGGATTTCAAATTTGGTCCCGGTACGTAAGAAGACAGGAGAGATAAGGTTGTGCATAGATTTCTGGAATCTGAATAAAGCATCCTTAAAGGATAATTATCCACTTCCGAAGATGGACCATATTTTGCAGAGAGTAGTTGGAGCATCAAAGATGTCACTACTCGATGGCTACTCAGGCTATAATCAGATCTTGGTGCATGAGAAAGACCAAGACAAAACTGCCTTCACAACACCTTGGGGAACTTTCCAGTATGCCAAAATTCCATTCGGACTGAAGAACATTGGAGCCACTTTCCAGCGAGCAATGGAAATTGATTTTTCCAATGAAAAAGATGTCTTTCTGATTGTTTATTTGGATGATCTGACAGTGTTTTCTGGTTCTGATGATGAACATTTGCACCATTTGAGAGTTTTTTTTCAATGATGCAAGAAGTTTGGGATTTCTCTTAATCCAAAGAAAAGTCTGTTTGCTATGGATGAAGGCAAGCTGTTGGGGCATATCATCTCTAAAGACAGTATCCGCATTGATCCTTCAAGAGTGGAGGAAATTCAACATATAGACCTCCCACGTAATAAAAAGGAGATTCAGGCATTCAATGGTAAGATGAACTTCTTGTGCAAATTTATACCCAATTTGGTTGAACATTTAAGAGAAATGACTAACATGTTGAAGAAGGATGGCACTTTCAAATGGAGTGAGGATGCTATCATGTCATTTAATCTGGTAAATTTTTCTCTGTCCAATGCTCCAGTCTTGATTAATGCTGATTACACTCAAGATTTCATTATATTTTCATTTGCATCAGAGCATACTATGGCTGCGGTTTTGATGCAAAAGAGAGATCAGATTGAAAAGCCAATTGCCTTTTTCAGTAGGACTATTCGAGATGCTGCCTTGCGGTATAATATTATTGAGAAACAAGCATTGGCCCTTATAAAATCATTGAAGGATTTTAGAGTATACATCCTGCATTCACATACTATAGCATATGTTCCTAATGCTGCAGTGAAGGATGTCTTGATGCAGACTGATCCAGAGGGTCGAAGAGGTAAGTGGATAGCAGCAATGTTGGAATATGATTTGGAGATTAAACCCATAAAGTTGATCAAAGGACAAGCCTTGGCAAAGCTAATGGCCTAATCAAACTTGCGCACTTTGGATATAAACCTCATAACAACAATGTCAGAGGATGAAGGTGTTGGGAAAGATACTAAGAGGGGGGTGGGGGGGGTGAATCAATATTTAGAGTTGACTGAATTTTTTTTACTTTTTCTTTCTCTTAAAACCATACGCTAATTTACTGAACCCAAATCGCGTATACACGCGGATATTTTTAAGAAAACTTGTGTATGTCCAGAGATCTTATTATGCATTTAATTCTTTACTTAGATCATTGCATCATTCATTCATCAGATTTTTAGTAAGCAGTAAGCATGTGAAGTAATCACAAAATAAACCATCACACATAAGAAACACACATGAACACTAGTATTTAAGGTGGAAACCCAATTAGGGAGAAAACCACCGCTACTGTCGTCTCTGTCTTCAATATTTATTATAAAAAAACTTATTTTAATTTTGTACTGGCGCAGACTCATACTAGCACACAGGCACCCACCTGCAGAAGGTTGCAACCTACTCTCGTTCTCCAGCCACTACTGGAAGGGATATCCAACCCCCTGATCTCGTTTACCTGCCTCTCCTGGAAGGGAGCTACTACCCCCTGCTCTCATTTACTAGCCTCTCCTGGAAGGGAGCTACTACCCCCTGCTCTCGTTTACCAGCCTCTCCTAGAAGGGAGCTACTACCCCCTGCTCTTGTTTACCAGCCTCTCCTAGAAGGGAGCTACTACCCCCTGCTCTCGTTTACCAGCTACCACGGGAAGGGAGCTACAACCCCCTCACTGAAGGCTTCGACCCTCAGCACCACTGCGGACCACGTTTCATCAATTTTCATACTGGATCCAACAGCTTCCATACCACACAACTTGTAGGCTTCTTTTCATCAGATTTTCAGACTGGACCCACTCCACACATTTAAGCTCAACATACATCAAAATGAAACTTATAAACCCATCAATTCATTCATTGAATCATCAACCAATCAACCAACAACTTGATCTTTAATCAACATAATCAACATCATAATCAACATTCAAACAACCCAGATTTGTATGAATACATCATTAACAGATAGCAGTAAAATAGCTAAACAGATCAGACATTTCATTCCACACACTTCAGCAAAACCCTAGATTCCATACACACTTTTACTTCACTGAACCTGCATATATACGCAATTTCACAAAGACAAACCTGCGTATAGATCTGCAACTATTTCAGAACTGACCTTTGATTTCATACGCGCTTTTGCTGAAACGACCCTGCGTATATACGCGCTTTCGCTAAGATGAACATGCGTATAGATCTGTAACATTTCAAAACTATGCAGCTCTTTAGAACAGATAACTCAGATCTCATCCTTTACTTCAGCAAAGATTCGCCAGATCAAAGATCTAAACATTCCATAAACAGATCTAGAAAATACATAGTCATTTCAGATCTAGAGATCCCTCTTCATCATTTTCTTCATAGGTGCATTATTAATTCAGATCAATCAATAAAATGTTACCCATTCCATCCAGATATACTTCAGAGTGAAGTATTCATTAAACCTAGACCTATGCACACCTTGCACTATGATCCTCTTCTCCTTATATAGTTTTAGCCTTTATCAATACCATGAGTCAAAACCGCTTAACTGCTGATGGTATTCCTGGATGGGATCAAATAGATAATCCAACGCTCAATACTGTGGGCCAATACCATGGTCATGTCCCCTGGTTTTATAAATTTAGAGCACAAATAGGCATACGCTACTTGGTACGTACTTTTACGCATACATACACTACTTTGTCTTTACAAACCCGTGTATGCTTTGTGACATATCTTATTCATCATTACTTTGGCACTTACTGGAATTTATTTCTTTGTTACTTCTGAACTGATCTGTAGATACATCAGATTTACATCATTAACAAATAGGTTGCTATCCAAATACAACTCATCAAGTCAGTTTCCATCAAGGACAACTTCATCAAGTAGGTTACCATCAAGGACAACACATTGCATCATATTGCCAACAATCTCCCCCTTTGGACTTGATGGCAACCATGATGGTGTTTGATCACCACAACAGATAGATACATTGATTATAACCATTATTCAAACACCATGATACTCTCCCCCTTTGACATCAAGGGCAAAGGGTGGACCAAAACAAGGTTTTTCTTCTCTGGTAGAAAGAAGAGCTCTGTAGATCTGATGTGCACTGAAGTTACCATGCTCCCCCTGAGTTCACACTGAATCTTCAAACATATTTTTCAATTAAGTACATGACTTTATGACCTTTCCTATCACCAAGGACTCATACTTACATCAATGATCCAACCAAGTGGATTTACATATGTGACTCAAGTACCCAACCAAGTGGGTTTACACATTTTGACTCAACTAGCCAACCAAGTGGGTTTACAAATTTGAAGAAGTCCTTACATGACTGAATATAACAATTTACATCATAGGTCTCAACATAACCTTTTCATCAAATTAAAAATATGACTTTTTATAACCAATACCAAAAAGACCTCAAGAGAGAGATCATATTTCAGAACCATCATAATGCCAACAATGCATTACTCTCAGCAAGGCTGATGCTCCCCCTGAAACTGTGCTCCTGTCCTTGAGCTGACTCACTATTTTTCTTATCAGAAAAACATATGCTTCTGTCTCCAACGGAATTCGCGTGTATACGCGGCTTTAGTTCATGAAACCCGCGTATGAAAAGTGAAATACTGAAAATTTCACAGCTCCATTTTCTCCTAGATTTATACATTATGTACCTGTATTCTGTTGTCACATTAGATGCACTGTTAGAAATAAACACAACCAGAATTACCAAACCAACCATGGGAATCACCATATATTGCTCCCCTTGTGATGATACATTACTGATTCCTATAATGTATCTCACATCACTCCTGCAGTCATTATGAGAAGTAGGCTTTAGAAGCGGAATACTGCAGTAGGATTATTATCCCCTACGTTTTTGACTGGTCCTCCTTCTTTTTCCAGCTTTGCTTGAAATTTCTTATTGTGTGCTGGAAATTATCCAATTTCTCAGATCTATTCATCCTGCATTATTTTTCTACATGTCCATACTTCTTACAAGAATAACATCTTTCTGTGTAGAATCTGTTTGTTTGTGACTGAAACAATTTGCTTCTGCAATTGGCTTTTGCATCATCTTCATTTTCTGCCGAACATGATTTCTGAGATATCTTCTTTCCTTGAGTAGCCCTCTTCTTTTTCTTCCTTCCCTTTGTGAAATTATCATCATCCATGGTAGATGCCATGAGCACTTGCAGATCTTGGTCATAATCTTCTTCATCCTCATTTGACACTTCATCATTATCTTCATTTGTATAATAACTCTTTCCCTTTTCAAATTGTTTCCCTTTATCATGATTTTCTTCATAAGGACATTTAGCAGCATAATGACCAACTCTTCCACAAGCAAACCACTTGAAGCGAAGCTTACCTCTAAATCTTCTAGTACCTGGTTGGAGTCTTCTCACAAAATTTGCTTCTTCTTCTTCTGATATATAACTTGATTCCTTGACAACTTCCTTTTCTTTTCATTTTGCACATGCCTTAAAGGCAACTTCTCTGATTTGAGAGGGACCTCCTTTTCTCATTTCAAAAGCAGTCAGGATAACATGTAGTTGAACAATAGTAAGAGTTTGCAGATATTGCTTTTCTTCAATAGCTGATACTTTTGACTCAAATTTTGAAGTCAAAGATCTTAAGACTTTTTCCACCAGAGTAGTATAAGTTATGGCTTCACCCAAATTTCTCATACGATTTACAATATCATCTAGACGTAAAAAGAAACTGGAAATACTCTCATCACTATGCATCCTTAAATTTTCATATTCAATTCTGAGAGTTTGGAGTTTTGCACTTTTTACCTTTGTATCTCCTTCATAGCTTTGAATGATTTTGTCCCATATTTCTTTTGCTGAATTTAGCTGCATCACTTTAAAAAATTATGATTCAGACATGCTTCCTAATAAAAAATTGACTTCTTTGGCATTTATTTCATATTTCTTCCTTTCTGCTGCATCAGTAGGAATAATTGCCGGATACTGATAACCTTCTTCCACGATTGCCCATACTTCTGCACCAAGACTTTGCAAATATGATTTTGTTCGTATCTTCCAGAATAACAAATTACTTCCATTGAATAGAGGTGGCCTTATAGAAAATAATCCTTCATGACTTCCCATTGCGACGAATGTCCTTCAAGTGATCAAGCTTCTGCAGAAGGACCTGCTCTGATACAAATTGTTGGGAAAAATACTGAGAGGGGGGGGGGGGGTGAATCAGTATTTAGAGCTGACTGAATTTTTTTTACTTTTTCTTTCTCTTAAAACCATACGCTACTTTACTAAACCCAACTCGTGTATACACGCAGATATCCTTAAGAAAACTTGTGTATGTCCAGAGATCTTATTATGCATTTAATTCTTTACTTAGATCATTGCATCATTCATTCATCAGATGTTTAGTAAGCAGTAAGCATGTGCATTAATCACAGAATAAACCATCACATACAAGCAACACACATGAACACCAGTAATTAAGGTGGAAACCCAATTAGGGAGGAAACCACCGCTGCTGTCATCTCTGTCTTCAATATTTATTATAAAGAAAACTTCCAATTTAGAAAATTCAAGAGACTTCATGTCAAAGACTGCAGCACCTACCCATACATGTCTTCTTTGCCCTCCAAACCCACTACCGGAAGGGAGCTCCAACCCCCTGACTCGTTTACCAGCCTCTCCTGGAAGGGAGCTACGACCGTTTCTCGTTACGCCTTCTCGGGAAGGGCAGGGAAAGCTACTACCCCCGTCAAGTACCAATCTCCTGAAGGAGCACACCCCCCATTCATGACAGCCTCCCGGAAGGTGGAGTTACACCTCTGCTTCATATCAAATACCACCAAGGAGTCACAACCTCACTCAGTGTTTCACCCTCACACCATCAAGGGACTAATGTTTCATCAATTTTCATACTGGATCCAACAACTTCCATACCACACAACTTGTAGGCCTCTTTTCATCAGATTTTCAGACTGAACCCACTCCACACATTTAAGCTCAACATACATCAAACTGAAAATTATAACCCCATCAATTCATTCATTGAATCATCAACCAATGAACCAACAACTTGATCTTTAATCAACATAATCAGCAGCATAATCAACATTCAAACAACCCAGATCTGTATGAATACATCATTGACAGATAGCAGTAAAATAGCTAAACAGATCAGAAATTTCATTCCACACACTTCGGCAAAACCCTAGATTCCATACGCACTTTTACTTCACTGAACCTGCGTATATACGCGCTTTCACAGAGACAAACCTGCGTATAGATCTGCAACTATTTCAGAACTGAACTTTGATTTCATACGCGCTTTTTCTGAAACGACCCTGCGTATATATGCGCTTTCGCTGAGATGAACATGTGTATAAATCTGTAACATTTCAGAACTGTACAACTCTTCAGAACAAATAAATCAGATCTCATCCTTTACTTCAGCAAAGATTCGCTAGATCACAGATCTAAACATTCCATAAACAGATCTAGAAAATACATAGTCATTTCAGATCTAGAGATCCCTCTTCATCATTTTCTTCATAGGTGCATTATTAATTCAGATCAATCAATTAAATATTACCCATTCCATCCAGATATACTTCAGAGTGAAGTATTCATTAAACCCAGACCTATGCACACATTGCACTATGATCCTCTTCTCCTTATATAGTTTTAGCCTTTATCAATACCATGAGTCAAAACCACTTAACCGCTGATGGTATTCCTAGATGGGATCAAATAGATAATCCAGTGCTCAATACTGTGGGCCAATACCATGGTCAATCCCCTGGTTTTATAAATTTAGAGCGCAAATAGGCATACGCTACTTGGTACGTACTTTTACGCGTACATACGCTACTTTGCCTTTACAAACCCGCGTATGCTTTGTGACATATCTTATTCATCATTACTCTGGCACTTGCTAGAATTTTGTTTCTTTGTTACTTCTGAACTGCTCTGTAGATACATCAGATTTACATCATTAACAAATAGGTTGCTATCCAAAGACAACTCATCAAGTAGGTTTCCATCAAGGACAACTTCATCAAGTAGGTTGCCATCAAGGACAACACATTGCATCATATTGCCAACAGAAGGTTTGCATGTCCCAATTTTAAATTTTTTTCTATAATCCCCATGGTATTCAGATATTTTTTATGTTCTTCAGCATCTTTCACCACCTCCAGTGATGTCTAAAAGCAAAGGTAGACCACTGAAACTTAAGTCTGCTAAATATTGCATTTTAAACAACGCTCTCTATGGGAAAAATCCAGGAGGTATTCTCCTTAATTTTTTTGGGTTAAGATGAGGCTCAACAGGTAATGCATGACTTTCACAAAGGTGATTGTGGTGGTAATTTGTTTTGGAAAACTACAACTAACAAAGTGTTGAGAGCAGGATATTATTGGCCCACTTTATTTTCATATTTGTACAAAACAGTGATGAGCTACCATGAGTGTCAAATTTTCCAAGGGAAAAGGAAATTGCTTCCTCTTCCTTTGAAACCAATTTCGGTAAATACTCCCTTTCAGCAGTGGGGACTCGATTTAATAGGATAAATCCATCCCGCATCATCAGCACAGCATCGATGGATCTTGACAGGTACATATTACTTCACCAAATGGATCGAGGCCATTCCAGCAAGGCAAGCCACTGATACGGTAATCATTCAATTTTTAGAATCAAATATTTTGTCTCGTTTTGGTTTCCCTCACAAGATTATAACAGATAACGCAGTAGTGTTTAGATCTAAGAATATGGTGGATTTCTGTGACAAATAAAATATTGTGTTGGGCCATTCAACATCGTACTACCCACAAGGAAACGACCTGGCATAATCATCAAATAAATCTCTGATCAACATAATTAAGAAAATACTGGGAAAAAATAAGAGGAATTGGCATCAAAATCTCATCAATGCGTTATGGGCTGATAGAGTCAGTAACAATAAATCTATAGGTATGTCACCGTTTAAATTAGTTTATGGTACTGATGCTGTTTTTCCTACATCGCTTACAGTTCCCGTCATGAGATTATTGCAAGAAGCTGGCAGTGAGCAAGATGATAATCAGCGAAGGATCAATCAAATGATCCACCTTCAGCAAACAAGAGAGGAAGTATCTCAGAACACTATTCAATAGTAGGAGAAGATAAAGAAAATCTATGACTGTAAGACCAAAGCAGAAAGGTTTCAGTTGGATGATGTGGTGTTGAGATGGGATGCATGAAATGAGGACAAAGGGAAGCATGGAAAATTCGACAACCTGTGGAAAGGACCATACAAGATTTCAGCATACAGGGGACATAATTCCTTCTTGCTTTCAGAGATGGATGGCCAAGATTTCCCCAGAGGACCAGTGAATGGTAGGCTTTTGAAGCACTACCACTGCTAAAGATAATGGATCAAAAAATATGTCACAATCATTGTATATACCATCTTATTTTTGGTTAGATTTCAAAGTACACAGTCATTGAAGTTTGGGGCCCCAGGTGAAGGCTATAAAATGTAAATGATATGTGTAAAGTTTAGTTTTAATTTAGTCTTCAGTCTTAGTTTTGAGTCAGAGTCAGTCTGCGTTGTGTCAGTTTTCAGTATTTTAACCATATTTTCCCAATGGATAAGGCTACTTGGTCTATGGTGTTCTTGGCACCTCCAAGGAGCTACCATCCCCATTGGAGCCAATGTTAGTGTCAGTCTTTTCATACTGCCATCAATGATCAAATTTACTCTTTTTCATTTTCATATTAGGAGTCCCATACCATAAATTTTCATCATTCCATTAGGGCATGGATTCATTGATGGTAGTGGATTTTTATCAGTTTTCCGTCATGTGAAATTTGCTGATTCCCCTCTCTATGGTCTTTAGTCATGAGTCACTTTCACTCCCAATCCATATTATTAGTTCATAGGGTTGGTCTCTTTAGGTTCTAGGGTCTCATCATGGTCAAATTAATGAGCCAAGTGTCAATAAATATCAGCAAGGTCATGAGGAGGACAAATAAACTCAAAGGCACATCATCTAAAAAGATTAAATAATTGTTCTGTTGAGCTCGATGTAATTTTCACCTCAAAACTCTGTTTTGAGGTGAAAACATGGTACTTTTCTTTTATTATCATCTTTTATGTAATTTTATGTCTTCATATGCAATAAGCCGCACTTCAGAAGCTGCTATCTACACAAAGCCACCACCCTGCCTTTTAGAGGTGTTTTCCACAAAATTTTTAGTACAAAATCATGTTCTAAGTATGTCCATCAGAAAGAGCCTGGAAAGAGCTTTCCAACGGTATATTATACCCTCAAAACTGACTCCTGGATCGAAAATTATTCCTAAGTGAAAGAAGGCCCCCTATAGCCTAATTTTGCCCCTTTTCCCATTAGACCCTTAGTATTTATTCCATAAAATTTCAAAGTTTTCCTTTATAAACCCCTTTTCCCCCATCCAATTGCATAATCTCATCGCAAAAGTTCTTTTGACCCATAAAACCCTCGACGCGATTAAATAAAACCCTTCCCTTCACAACATTCAAATGCATGCTCCGATTGGCCCCCTTCCGATTGACCTCCCCTGATCCGATCGCACCATTGAAATTGAAACTTCCGATTGACCCCCTTCTATTCGCCCTTCCCCGATTGCAAATCGTCGATGCGATTAATCGCAAATCGCAATCAACATTTCCATTGCACTTTTCTCCCGCTCCACTCCCCCCGTTGATTGCGATTGCGATTCCCTTTGGGTCCCACCTTGAGTTTCTTCCGCCCTTTGCAATGTAAAGGGGTTTTTCCTTTGTAAAGAACAAAAAATCAATTTTGGTTTGTTTTCAAAGGATATATATCGTCGGACATTGTTTTTTATTACCCCCGCTCCATTGTATTACTCCGTCGCTCCATCGCAATCACATTTCTTCGCTGTATGTTAAACCCGCTCTCTTCCTCGTCCCGATTTTCGATTGCGATCATCCCTGGTCCCACTAAGCCATCCGCTCTTTTCAACAAAAAATTATTTTTTCCTTTGTAAAAGCGCCCACCCATTTTTAGTCATTTTGAAAGAGAATTTAACCCATTACCCCTTCGGATTATCCTTTTTTCCTTATTATATTTATTCCAATCGCATCGCAAGTTTTATGCCTCATTCCAATATACCTACCCCTCTCCCGCTCCGATCGCCGATTGCGATTGCGATCACCCCTTTCCTCTTATACAATAATCGCAATCACAAGTTTCCATCTCATCCCTCCCTTGTGTGATACTCCTTCCCCTCTTCCGATTTCGATTGCGATTTGGGCCCACCTCCTTTTCTTTCGCTCTTTTTTAGTCAAAATGAGTCTTTCCTTCACTAAAAGGCTTAATTTTAGTTTAATTGGTTCCAAAGGGCATTTTCTTCAAAAGTTGGTTATTCTTCAAAGGATAAAAATAGAGAAAAAAGTAAAGGCCGAGATCCAATACAGACATAGAATCATCATGGTTTCTTCAGCAACGATTTGAATGGGATTGGTTCTACAAGTTTCTTCTTCTCATTTTTTGGATATAACAACAAATATTTAAGATGTTCAAAATGTATTGTTGCTCCTTCCTTTTAGGGGCAGATCATTGGTTTGTTTCCTATGTTCGGATTTCAGTCAAACAACTCCCTCTTTCTGTGGATCTACTTCCCTTAGATTTCTGTCTATTTAATGTAATTTTCAGTCATTTGTAAGAGTGAGTAGGGGAATATAGTGTGGAATTAGCTTGGAATCACTAAGGATGCTCTGCGCTCCATTTGTAACAGTTTGGTAGGGAATTAATAAAGATATGCAGCTCTGATTTGTGGGATCCTTGTGGTATGGATTTTAGCACTGTTATTTCCTTTGTGATCATTTGTTAATTTTTATGTTTTCCCTTCATTCATTCATATCTCTGGTTGAATGTTTTCAAGATAGATAGGTAGAATCCATTGTTTAATGCTCTGCCTTGGGAAATCATTCAATACTCTATGTTTTCTTCTGTTTGAAAAGGATCCATCACCTATGCCCTTTTCAGCTCCTCACCAGTCTTAAACATTCCATCATTATTTAAATTTAATTGTTAAAATCCCTGCCTACCTTGCCCCATGAAATACCCTGTATCTCTGCTTTAATTCCCCAGTTTCAAACTGCCCCATTTGTTCCATACAACCCTGAGATTTATAAAAACATTTCCCATAATTACACCTAGCCTAAAATCAGTTTACTGTTATATTTCATTGAATATTTTTCACGGAGAGAGCCCTCTCTTGACCTTGCAGGGCTAGCTACAAGGCTGAGTGTGGTTTGAGGTTACCCTGGTTTGCCTTCTTTCAGCCTAAGGTTCAAATTAGGTGCTAACACCGCCTTGTAACCATAATACACCGAACACAGCATTCGGGGAGACTACCTGCACGTACGGAAATTCCTTAGTCATTTCTCTTTCATTTGATCACCAAGGTGTATATTGCAGTGCACAGAAACTTGGTACACCTCTTACCTAGATTACCAGAGTAGTCAGTTTGATCTTTACTGACTCCCTAAATTTGAAAAGATCATCAAGCGCTTGTCCTTTCATGCTTGTTTCCAAACTGAAAGTGATAGAGTCACCTTTTGCTTGTTTCTCGACTCTTAAAATATGAAACAGTAAAGTCTGGTTTCAGTGTTTTAAAAATTAACTGCCCACGAAATATTCCTGGTTAAAGTTATTTTCCTTAGGGTGTTGTTTTAGGTCATGTTCGATGGCAACTTTTCCAGAGTTCACCAACCAAGGAATCCCCTCCGATGAGAATCCTGGTCCTTTTCTTGCTTTTGGAAATGTTGGTGCTCCTTATATGACAATGTTGTCCCTTCCTGGGTTAACTATTGGGTTGCCTGTTTGGTTGTTTTCAACCTCTGTGGTCCCGAATGTCCCGGCTACTGTTCAATCAGTCCCTCCACCTGAAAAACGCCATGTTGATTCCAAGGTGGAACTCTCACCTTCTTCGCCTGTTTCTGCATCCTCCTCTTCTACTTCGCCTGGTGAAAGTTTGGATTCTAGTACCCAGGTGGCTAAGAAGAAGAAGAAGAAGACTAAGAAAAAGAAGCCAGATAAGCAAGAGGCTAAGTCTGTAGTTGTTGCTTCTAAAACATATCCTCTTGATAAACCTTCCAACCCTCCACGGAAAGTCAAGTTCCCTTGCATGTTGTGCCAGGGAAATCATCTTCTTCGAGATTGCCCTGGCATTCCCAAGGTGCTTGAAGTATGGTCCAACAGTCTGCTGCCGTTGCCTTTGGCTTCCAGGAGTCAGGTTGGGGGCACATCTTCAACTAGTATTGGTAAAGCTCCTAAGAGGCAGGGTAAGCTTGCCAATCCCTGTAAGTTGTGTGAAGGGCACCAAGCCATTCACCTTTGTCTGTATATGGATGAAGCCAAGAGATTTTTGGACAACTCGATTGTTTTTGCACCGTGCCTTCTGGCTAGTTACAAAAAAATTTCTTTGAGTCCTTCACCAGTTGATTCAACTATTGGTCAAGAGTCATCCTTGGTTGATCCTGCTCCCCCGGAAATTCAAATTCAAGAATCCGTTCCCAACCAACCATTAGTCGTGGGATCGATTGAGTTGGCCCCGTCTGTGGTGCACCAGGTCTTTTCCGTTGAGAGTGGATCTCACATCCCTCAGGTTCTTCTTGTTTCTTCAGATTCCTCAGACTTGGAGAAATATTCTCCTATCCCTATATCTCAGGAAGCTACTCCTCCACCTCCCATGATAGAGGTCCTGGAGGATACCCCTCTTGACTCCGTGATGGAAGTTGTGGAGGATGCTCCTTCTTCTTCCGTAACACCAGGGGAAGACCATCTCGGTTCGATGGTAGCCCCTCCAAGTATTTTGGTCACTTCCTTTGATTGGAGTCGATTCGCAGGCTATCACCTTCCTTCTTATGTGCCCTTTGAGGTCACGATACAGACCTTTGATCTGGTCGTACCCAAAAATATAATAGATGAAGGCACGTCTTTCAGTATTTTGTCTTTAACTACTTGGCAAGCTTTCGGTTCGCCGCTGCTTGTGCCCGTTACGCAGAATCTGTTGGCTTTTAACAGAGGAACTAGTCAACCGTTAGGGATCCTTTCGAATTTTCCTGTTACTTTGGGAGGGAAAACTGTCCGTATAGATGTGATGGTTGTTCCTGGCCCCTTGGATTTTAATTTACTCCTAGGCCACGATTATACTTATGCCATGGGAGTGCTTGTCTCCTCCCTGTTTCGTGTGATGTGTTTTCCGCACCAAGGTCGGATCGTGACCAGCGATCATCTTACGTTCTTTGGTCCGAATATGGCAGCTAGTCCACCATCATCCCTTCTGAATCTTTATCCGTCGGTTGTGTCATCCTCGCCGCATGTTAATTATGTGGCTACCTGTCCTGTGCCCATATTCAATGACAGTGCCATTGTGCATTAAGTGCTGGGGGCATTAGGTCCTGATTTCCGAGATGTTTTTCTCCCATCAGATGAGAACCTCTTGGAAGCCATGAATTCTTATTCATCATGATGATTTGTCTTCGGAGCATAGTTCCTTGTCTTGTGTCAAGCTCCTTAAACCGTGAAACAAGGTCATCGGAGCAGAGTTCCTTGTCTTGTGTCAAGCTCTTTAAACCATGAAACAAGGTCTATTGGAGCAGAGTTCATTTTCTTGTGTCAAGCTCCTTAAAAAATTAAACAAGGTCTTCGGAGCACAATTCTTTTTCTTGTGTCAAGATCCTTAAAAAATGAAACAAGGTGTCAGAGCAGAGTTCGTTTTCTTGTGTCAAGCTCCTTAAAAAATGAAACAAGGTGTCAGAGCATGGTTGCTTTCTTGTGTCAAGCTCCTTAAAAAATGAAACAAGGTCGTCAGAGCAAAGTTTGTTTTCTTGTGTCAAGCTCCTTAAAAAATGAAACAAGCTCTTCTAAGGATAGTTATTTTAATGTGTCAACCTCGTTAAAACAATGAAACACATTCTTGTTTAATTCGAGTATTTGATAAGTTCTCGTAAAATCCTAGTCGAGTCTTTCTCTGATCTCGTAATTTGAACCTTCACTCCATCTGCCGTTCATATGGACTGAAGCTTGGGGGGCATGTACCTCGAATTGAGTCACCATGCTAGGGGCATGCTTAATTTTTCACAGTTTTGCTTCTCTCAAGTTTGCCTGTGTAAAATGAACTGTCACAGTAATGACTTGTCAAGCTTGTGTAAAAATGAAACCAACTTCAAGCAGAGTTTCCTGATTTCAAGCTTGTGTAAAAATGAAACCATTCCCATTTTACCTCTTGTGATTTCCATTTTATCAGCCCGTTTTTTCCAGATGAGCCTTGGTTTTCTCACTCCATCGTCACTATTTGCCCGATCGATCATATGCCTTCACTTGGTTGTTTTAACCATTCCTGAGGAACCGCTGCGATGAGTGGTCTTGTTAGCCAGCCTCTTGAACTTTACTTGTTCTGATCAGTTCCACCATTACTGGAACCAGTTGTTACCCTTTATACCACTCGCTCCTCTAGGAGGAGTCATCTTTCAGCTCTTTTCTGACTCTTGAAAACTGAAAATATCGCCGAGTCGCTTGTCATTTTAAGATTGTCAAATTGGCTGCGAAACGACAACTACCCAGTATACGTTTACCCCTTTTTCGGGCTGGGATAGATTATTTACGAAAAGGAATACCCTAGCTTATTGCGACTAGGAGGGTCTCCCAGACATAGTTTTCTACCTTTTCGGATCTGTGGGACTATTTACGAAAAGGGACTACTGGAGTTTTCTTTTCCGCATTCTTTTCAAACTCTCTAAATATGAAAAGATGCCAAGTTTTTCCTTTGTCAGACTCGTTAAAAAATGATGACATCGGACTTCGTCGTAATGATGTTACTCGAGTTCCTCCTTCCTAGGGCTTTTTGAATGTACTAGGATGGATTTTTCCGAAGGACAAACTTATATGACAAGCATATGCTATCCTCTTCAAGCTTGTGTAAAAATAAAGAGGTACTCGCCAGAAATGGTGGGGGAAAATGGAACCAGTATCATTGTCGTGTCGGCAGTGTGTCGCTCTTGAACATGGCACTTGTCTGCATTCGTGTCGGGTTTGGGACATCTCATCTCATTTCTTGCTTGCCTCCATGGGTTTGGGTAATCCTTTTTGACCACTCATCTACTCTTTGCCTCGTCATCATGACCCCAAAACCTTTTGATGTCAAATACTGCCAAATCCACCGTCGTGCCGCCGATATGTTCAAGAGAAGTTGGCCTCTGCAGTTTTCAACCTCCTTCTGATTCTCATATGATCCTGATTCACAAACATTATGTTCCTCTGCCTCGTGTCGATGATGTGGGAAACACTATGGCCCACCTTCGATCAAGGTCACTTCTTGTCGACTTCAGCTCATTATCCAGGAAGCTGATATAGAGACTCCCTTCAGGTACCTTGGAGCTTGAATGCCTCAATGGCAGGTTCTTCACATTCGACGCAAGGTTTTCATTATTGACCTTTGATCGGATGATTCTGCGAGTGTTCGATGCCAGCTCACTGTTCACATTCCGTGGATTGTACCTATAGTACCTTGAGGGCCATCCTTATTATTGGTGGTTCCTCTCGTGTCTGTTAACGACTTTCATTATTGGCTGGTAATCAAACGATGTTCTTGCTTGTTCGACTTCAGCTCACTTATTCACATGCTTGGACTTGTACTCTGTTTAGGTCGAGATGGAGCGCAAGACCCTGGGTTTTGTCTGATGAAATCCAGGCTGCGGATTTTTGTGGATTATCATGATTAGTTACATGACTCATTTTATTGGATGGCTGCGACCATACCTGAGTCTACTTGTTGATCATTCTTTCTTGGATGGCTACTTCCATACCTTGGATCCCGATTATTGTACACTCTATTATGGATGGCTGTGCCCATACCACATATCATGTATTAGAGATATCAGTTGTATTTGTCTTCGCAGGTCTTCCGACGGAAGTGTTTTCAGTTGGGTGCATTCTCATAAACCATTTCACCCCTCCCTCTCTATAAGAACTCATGCTTTAGGGGGCATATGTTACACAATAATTTGTCACTGTCCCTGCAATCCCCATATCGCCCATTGGAGGGTCGTTTCTGTGACCAATAAGCAGTGTCATGCCTTAAAAATACCATCTTTGCATCCCTTTCCATGAGGACAACATTCCTTCTGTTGACTATTTCCTGAGCAGACCACTAAAAACACCTGTTTTTTCCTTAGTGCTGGTAGCCCGTTATGCCCTCACGCCAATGGAGGAAAATTAACACTGAGCTCGTGCCAGTTGGTGCTCTATCCCAGTTAAGCACCCGCACCAATCTGCTTATAGATTTTTTTTTTTAAAAAGAGGCGAAGTTTCAATTACAACAACTTCGTGGATGACTCACAGGGGGTGGTTTGATTGAAAAACCACGGCCTTCCTCCTTTGGCCTCTTGTTTCCACCTTATGGGGAAACCTCCCAAGGGATAAGGCATCCCTTCCACTATTGTAGGGATCCCAACCTCCTCCTCTCCTCTATAAATATAGCCATCTTCCATTGATGTGCTGGTTGAACATCAGCTGAATAGATGAACGCTTGGTAGCTGAACTTGTAGGAAGGAAACTATAGCCAGACAACTGTTGACAGCCAAGCCAAAGAGAGAAAGCTTCGTCCCATTTCCAACAAGCTTTGTTGAGACGTGCTTCGCTGTCAGCCCCGCCGAAGTAAGATCAAGCATCAGAGCTTTGGGTTGTAATCTTTCCTTTGTTATTTTAATGATAAGCGACTTTGATTATGGTTCCATTCATGTGTCTATTTCTTTGATGCAATGAATTACATCCTCTCTGACTAATGTATGGTTACAAGATTTATATTTCACGTTGTATATTGTTGTATTCTTCGCATGTGTGCAGGTATTCGGACGTGTCGAGTGGAAGAATCGTGATCTGCCAAGCGAGGGACGGGAAGCGTCATCCTTTCTTCAATGATCACTGCGTAGGACCTGAGGTAGGCAATTAGTTATGTTTTTGTCATTTTGTAACTAGAGACCTGCGTCACTGCGTGACCTGATTGTTTCTATACCCGATCTGGGCTAGTAGGGATCGCCTCTGTCCGTAGAGGGGATTTACCTCTCCAACACTCCTAGAACCCTTGATTGATGGGTGGAGATAGGAAAATTCCTCTATTTATGGTGAAGAATTAGAGGCATCCAAGCTTTTGGTTTTGGTGATTTCTGGACTAGTTTAGGTGAAATTGTGGTGGAGATTTGAGGTGGTTTAGCCTCCAGAAGCCCTGATTGGTTATGCTTTGGTTTATCTAATGTGATCCCACATTCATGCTTGAATATGGCACAATGGTGACTGTCTGAAAGGAATATTTGGTTCAGTCCAATCTATGGTCGGGTGCTACGTGGAAGTCTTGACTTTGGAATTTTCATATGGTAATATGTGTTATTTCTTATTGAGAACAATGAGGGCATGTGTTGATTTTATGACTATTTTTTCATTGTCTCTTTTTGGTTAAATGTTGGTTATAGGAACAATATATTTATTATAGTGTAATGTGCTTTGGTTATGGATATATTCCATGGTTTCACAGTCTCTTGTTTATATAATTGAATTCATGAGATAATATGTGTTTGATGCAACGAGAAAGAGAGGGTAACAGTCCTTCTTGAGGGTTCCTTGATGGAACTGATGATATAGTGAACATATATGCATTCATGGCCTATAGGTGCTATGTTTACCAAGTGTTTTTCTAAATGATTTTCATGTATTTAATAAGTTTGAGTAGGAATGGAGTAAAAATAAATGAGTAATGACTCCTATAGGTGATTAAGGTTACTCTGGAGAATTCTAGGTAGTTTTGGGCAGATGGCCTAGAACTAGTCCTAAAAATCTGGATCAAAGTTTCTAGTTGCACCCTATGAACTAGGAAATTTTGAATCCAACTGCACATAGGTAGGCTTTTGTGTGCAGCTGGAGCCTTCTAGCTGCATTGAAGGCTTAACATGCGCGTGGCTAGGATGTGAAGCGATTCAAGGAGATAGTTCTAGACTAGGAAAGTTTAGTTAGTATATGTTGCTTGACATCTGGGTCATCTAGTGTTCCTGGAGGTTGCAGTAAGTTTTAGGATGGTAGACCCCACTTCCATAACTGGAACTTGGATTTTGGGTCATGCATAGTAACTCTTGTCTCATGTTTTCCATGGTCTGCTTGTAAAAGCAAGTAAATGTGGGTTGGGGTGTTTACACCATTTGACTACCAAGACAAGAAAATAATCATGTCCGAAAAATTTCATTAAAAATGGGATCTTTGTCACTTACATAATCTTTGGGTTTCCATGTAGCTTTTGAATTGTTTCCACAAATGCATTAGTGACTATAGTGACTTTAAAAGGATGAGATAGTGCAAAAAATTGTGCATACTTGGTAAGCCTATCAACTACCACCATGATGACACTCTTTCCTTCGGACTTGGGTAGACATGTGATAAAATCCATTGAGACTTCCTCCATAAGATGACTTGGAATGGATAATGGATGTAAAAGACCTGAGTCTTAATTTTCTCGACTTTATTTTGTTGGAAAACCAAACATTCTACCAAAAAATTCTAAACATCATAATTAAGGCCGTCCCAAAAAAAAATCTTGACCCTATGGTAAGTTTTTAAAAATCTGGAGTGCTCTCCTGTAGGAGAGGCGTGCAATTCCAAAAGAACCTTTTGTTTGAATTGGTAGTTCTTACATAGATATAAGTGACAATGAATCATTTTTTCAGATAAATTTATCAACTGCATTGGGATCTTGCTAAAATTTTTAAATGAGTGTCTACACCTCTTCGTCATTCTTCCATTCAGCCCTTGTTTCAGTTATCCAATCAGGTTGGATAATAGAAATGGCTCAGAGAAATGTTTCCACATCCTCATCCCATATTGAGAGTGCATTTGCAAAAAAAAAATGTTTCCATTTTTTCAGATGATTTCAAAGTCATAACCCAACTTATTTGTGACCCATTTTTGTTTCTCTTATGAAGATAATCTTTGTTCCAAGAAGTATTTAATACTATCATGATTTTTTTTTTAACCTTTAAGTGTCTTCTCATTAGGTAAGGGATGTTTTAGCGCATGGAGTATTGCTAACATTTCCTTCTCATAAATAGGTTTGTGTAAATTCTTTCCCTCGATTGGATGAATTTCAAAATAAATGGTTCTTCCTTGCATTAAAACAACCCCAATTCCATTTCTTGAGGCATCACATTTGATGATAAAGTTTTTTTTGAATTCTAGTGTAGCTAAGATCGGAGCTCAACACATTACCTCTTTAATATGTTCAAAGGCCTTAGTTGGTTCCGAAGTCCAAAAAAATGCATCTTTATTTAGTAATGTTGTTAAAGGTGATGTTATTTTCCCATAATTATTAACAAACTTGTGCTAATACCCTGTCAACCTGAGAAATAATTGAATATGCCTTAAGGTTGTGGGGATTTTCCATTGTTTGATGGCTTTAATTTTTTTAGGGTCTACCTTAACACCCTCATGATATACAATATGACCCAAATATTCCACCTCTTGTACCCCAAATAAACATTTGAAATGTTTTTCATACATTTTTGTTTCTCCTCCAATAGTTTGAGCACCCTGTAAACATGTTGAACATGATCTTTCCAAGCCTTGTTGTAGTTTAGTATATCATAAAAAAATAATAACACAATTTTGTTAAGGAATGGTTTGAAATATTCATCAAAACTTGAAATGCGGAAGGTGCATTAGTAAGGCTAAATTCAAGACCAAAAATTCATAATGACCTTCATGAGTTCTAAATTTTGTTTTTGGAGTGTCTTTTATCTTCATTCTAATTTGATGATATCCTAAATGAAGAACCAACTTGGTGAAGTAAATTTCTCCATGTAATTCATCCAACAATTCATCAATGGCAGGAATGGGAAATTCATCTTTAATAGTGAGTGTCTTGACCTCTCTATAATTCAGACACATACACCATGATCCATCCTTATTATCCACCAATACTACGAGAGAAGAGAAATAAATTTTCCTAGGTTGAATTATAACTCCCTCTAACATTTTTGCAATGATAAGTTCAATTACACTTTTCTGGGCATAGGGATATCTGTGTTGAAATTTGGGCAGCTTCGAGATGAATTTCCCCAAAGGGAAACCCTCCTATCCCAAATAATATTTATTTTGGTCAAAAGGAAAATTTTATTGAATAAAAGAGAAATTTCATTATTATTAATTTGAGAAATATATTAATTCGAATTTTATGTTTCTCACCAAGGATTTCATGTCTGTCTCAAGTCAGCCTACCCTAAGGGACATGTCCCTTCACTCTAAGGATTAGCTATAAATGTCCTATTGTGTGCCTCATTTGAGACAAAAAGAGAATTTAATTCATTCATATATATATATATATATATATATATATATATATATATATATATATATATATATATATTATATATATATATATATATTGTTTGAATGTTTTATTAGTTCACTTTTCTATGGATCAGATAAAACCTGTGATAGATCGCATATTACAAAGGCTTGCACACTCTATCATGTAGCTTGTATATATATATATATATATATATATATATATATATATAATGTGGTTCAATTTCAATGATATGATCTCTGTGGCTAGACTTATGGGGATCACATTATGTGTAGCACAATAGTGCCTCCATGGCTCACATATCTCTCAGTAGCTCAATAACTATGGCATCACATTACATACACTATAATGACTCATTCAAATTATGTTCAGTGGCATTGCATTTGCACAATGGCTCGTTCATTACAATCAGTGGCATCACATTTGCACAATGGCTCGTTCACATTACATTTAGTGGCATCACATTTTCACAGTGGCTTATTCACACAACGGATCACTCTTTTTTTCTATGGATCAAAATTTTCAGTGGTTCACTCCACACATATTGACTACGTTGATACATTACAGTGTCTATGGTCTCCCATTTCTTTGTGTACAATCTCACATTTCTCTATGACGAGATCCACAAACGATCACTATGTATGATGCTTGACATTTTCTATTATGATTCTTTGCGACAACTGGAATTTTTTTATTATGGCTCATCAAATTTGTATGTTATTGTGGATTTACAATTCCATCTTTTGTTATGACAAGTGTATATGTTGAGACTTGATATGTATAATATTTATGATATGACATGTAATCTATATGTGACGTGATACAACATAGTGATATATTCAATAAAGGAAGTGACCTAACTAGTTAGAGTTCTTCAGTGGAGGTTGGAAAGTAACCTTGTTCTTATATAATTCATAATGACAGTACCCTATTTCATGATGAAAATGTCCTCGTTCATATGGCATAGATAATTTTACTTCATGAATAGTAACCTTGATGACACTGAACTTAATGAACAACATTAATGACTAAGATACTCTTGATAACATTACCCTTTGATATGGTTGTAACTTGGATTGGCAGTGACCTTGTTGGATTTACAATGACCTTATTTTTTATGAAAATGACCTTATTTGTTATGACAGTGACCTAGTTGGATTGGCAGTAATCTTGTTGGATTCAAAGGGGTGATATATATATGTCAATTCCTTTGTTGACAATGATAACATGTTGGATGGAAGATGTGATATCGTATAGCAGATCTCTTGGACTTGTCTTGTTTAGTTCACAAAAAAAGTTGTGAACTACTTGGGTCGACCCTAGGAGGCCTGAGGTGATTGTTGTATCTTGTTCTCATTGTAATTTGTATCTTAGTTGAAAAATTTATGAATATATAATAGAAGAATAATTTGGTTGGGTTTTCCCCCATGTGGGGTTTTCCCCTGGTCTCTGACCTAAATCACAATGTCTCTATTATGCATGTTTTTGTTCTATTGTTATTTACTATTATGTTGCATTGTTGTTGTTTATTGTTATATATACATAATAACTAATGATGATATGATATTATGGGGTGAATTTAATGTGAAAATGGTGAAAAGTTGATAAATGAAATTCTTCAGCAGATAAAAAAATATCCCTAAAAAAATTAACATGGTATCAAAGTTGGGATGAAGAAAAGTCATTAATATCACCCATGTGAAGATTCTAATAGATCAAGTAGAGTGAAATAAATGAAGTTGGGAGACACCTAAAATAATTCTAGGGTTTCAAGGAAACCCTTGTTCATACAATAAAGGTTAGGGTTTGTGATAAAACCTCGAAGTGGCCTTGGATATGGTAAATTCCTACAACACTAGAACCCTAGTATGATTCAGAGTTTCTTTATATGATATGATCAATCTGAATATATTAAGTTATTTGGGAAAAATTCAAAGAAACACTAGGAGAGGGTACCATCCAATGGACATTGATAGTTGAGCTTGGCTACGATGAAGGAAATACAGGAACTGGAAATGAGAATGCAGGTAGTGCTCAAATTATGTTTTTCTTTAAGATGATATTGACATGTGGTTGATGGATAGTGGTATCTCCTAGAGGCAAGGTAAAGAGGAAGTTGATAGCTTTCTACAATCCTTGTTAAAGATAAGCACTTTTGAGACTTATGTTATTTCTATATGACACTACTCTTATTGTTATGGACTATTGTTTATGCTTCCTGCACAAGTATTTTAATGCTTCAAACTTCTTGGATGAGAATGTGAGATCCTTATTGAGGATCATAAAGTTGTAGAACATTGCAAGAAGATTCAACCCCAAGAAGGAGCTGGTGTAGGAAAATGAAGGAGCCACCCTCATTTCTAGAAAATAAATATAATCTTGCCTCATCATTAGGTACACTTTCATTATGACTATTTATTTTGTTCTTGCTCTTGTCCTAGGGTCACCAGCTACAAAAGATGGATGCAAGGACCTAGTCCTCAATATCAAGATTAAAAAGGATGCAAATCCATCCCATTATTATAATGACGCTTAAAATATAGACAAGACCTCAGACCTTGAAGGAAGCATTGCAGGTTGATGACTATGATTAAAGAGACTTCCCATTTAGAGGGAGTACAATGTCCTATAATAGTAAAATGAGATATTTAGATGAAAATATACAATTATAATGTCAGATGCTTTTGGGATATTAATTTCATTAGTGATAAGGAATATGCACCCATAGGGAGAAGATTGTAGCTCTTGTTGTCATATGCACTAATCAAATGTATGTGAAGTTGGCTTCGTCTGTGATGCATATAAGGAAGAAGTGTACTTGGAGCTACCTGCAGACTTTGAGGTACATGAGATGATATTCATGACTACCTATGGAAGAAAGTCCCATATGGACTCAAGCAAGACCTATGGTCTTGGCATACTTAGACCAATGGTCATTTGATGCGGACACCAACTTCTCTTCAAGGTTGCAGGTATGTTTATGATATTTGGTTATATATGTTGAAAATTTATTTATGATAGGATCATATAATCTCATCAGTATGAGAGGGAGTTTTCCTCTGAGCCATAGAAATCCACTTAAGAAGTATATCATTGACATGATGATGGCTTCCTTGTCAAGAGAAGTATATTGACAGAGATTTGGCATGATGTTTTACATGGAAGAAGTTGAGAGAGACTCCTCTTCATATTGAGATTTTATTGATCCCATGATGAGCTATCAGTTAGATGAATTCATACTTTGCAGCCTGATGAGATAGATAGATCATGGATATGTATATTATATATCTACATCAATATATCAGTTATGGACTCAGTCACACTACCGGAAACTTGATGGATATACCGATGTTGACTGAGACTCAAAATGTTGTTGAAAATAGAATCACATATAGATGTTGTTGTAGCTTGAGATCTGCCATGATTTCCTGGATGAGTTGGAAACAAAACTCAGATTTATTTGAGTACGGTTGAGGCATAGAAAATTGTTGATAGCATGGCTAGTAACGAGGTAGTGTGATTGAGAAATCTCTGTGGAGAGTTGTTTGAGAATGTGTTGGGCATAACTGTGATATATTGTGATAATATGAGTGGGGTATGAATTTCATAGAATTCAATTTTTATGATCGATCCAAGCATTTGAGATTGGATATCACTATATCTGAGATATGGTGCAGAGGGAGAAGTAAGGCTTTGACATTGATTTGTAGTGAAATTGAAGCAGTGAATGCTTCAACAAATGAGCTAGTTGTCGATATCCTTATATAGCCTTTTCCAAAAGGGAATTTATTGGTCTTTAGAGAGTAGATTGGAATGGTGGATATGACCCTCCCAGGAAAGGGTCATGATTGATCATGAACACTGAGATATGCTCTTTTCTAGGGAGAGGAATTGATTTGGAGAGCTCATGGGGTTGAGGGAACTCTAGAAAATAGGATAGGTTGTGATCCTTGCTTTCCATGGTAAGTAGTTTCCTACCTATTATCACTGTAGGGTGTGTGTATGATCCTTGTCACTTATGAAAAGTGGGTATCTCCCCCTACTATGAACTTAGTGAATTAATAGAGTATACCGAATTATGCATCCTACCCACAAGTTGGGCTTGTGGGATTTCCACCAGTATAGCCAATGGGTGAGGAGACTTGAGATAGTGTGTGATCCTTACCATTTATGGTAAGTGGTATCTTACTCAAGTGATGGGATGCAAGAATTGTATCACTTGACTTGTGAGGGTCAAGGTGGGAAGATCAATAGGAAATAGGATAGACTATGATCCTTACCTCTCGTGGTAAGCCGTATCTTTCCTATTGTCAAATCATATGATATATTTTTATCCTTACCTCTCATAGTAAGTTGTATCCTGTCTATTTTTGATCGGATATATAGGGAGGCATATTAATCTCCCTTATTGTTCGTCGATATAGGGTGGAATTCAGAGCTCCCCTATGATGATTCTTATAATTTAGATTGATACATCATTTTTCAGTTGATGATCAGAGATTATACAAGTTGAAACAAGATGTGATGAGATGGAAGAATTGTTGAGGCAGTTGAGATGAGGTCGTGGAAATTGACCTGGAGTTCAGTAGGGTTTGGAGAATCTAATCGATCTCCCCTACCATCGATTGTGCATTATTCTTCTCCTATGAGACAAGATGAGATGATATGGTTAGAGATGAGACATGATGCAACAACGATGAGACATTTGAGATGAAATTTATGATGTAGATGGAAATTCCTCCATAACTGAGAGGAAGTCTTGAAATTTGGGAAGCTTCGAGAACATTTTCCCCAAAGTGAAGCCCAACTGCCCCAAAGAAGATTTATTTTAGTCAAAAGGAAAATTATATTGGATAAAAGAGAAATGTCATTATTATTAATTTGAAAAATATATTAATTCAGATTTTATGTTTCCTGCCAAATATTTCATGTCGCCCTGCCCTAAGGGACATTTCCCTTCACTCTAAGGATTAGATATAAATACCCTATCATATGCCTCATTTTAGATAGCAAGTGGATGTCATTCATATCTCTGTAGCTCGACTTATGTGATGTGATTTCTATGGCTCAATTTATGTGACGTAATTTACGTGACAGGATATTTGTGGCTTGGCATATGGGGATCTCATTTTGTGTAGAACAACAATGCCTCCATGACTCACATATCTCTCAGTAGATCGATAACTATGAAATTTCATTACATAATTGTGGCATCACATTACATCACTACAGTGGATTGTTCATATTACGTTTAGTGGAATTGAATTTGCATAGAGGCTCGTTCATTA
Organism: Pinus albicaulis; assembly: GCA_034641835.2. Classification (NCBI taxonomy): domain Eukaryota; kingdom Viridiplantae; phylum Streptophyta; class Pinopsida; order Pinales; family Pinaceae; genus Pinus; species Pinus albicaulis. The sequence continues at coordinate 122,860,254 of CM076570.1, read as the reverse complement.
CAATAAGTGGCATCACATTTTCACAGTGGCTCGTTCACATACGTTCAGTGGCATCACCTTTCCACAATGGCTTGTTCACACAGTGGATCGCACTTGTTTTCTATGGATCAAAATTTTCGGTTGCTTACTCCACACATATTGACAACGCTCATACATTACAGTGATCTACGACTCACAATATAGTGTGGCATGGTCTTGAAATTGTTTATGTATGGTCTCACATATCTATGTGACGATATCCACATATGATTACTGTGTATGATGCTTCGTATTTTCTATTATGATCTTTTGTGATAGTTGGCATTTGTTTATTATGGCTCATCAGATTCGTATGTTACTGTGTAACACCCTCTTCCCACATCTACCCAAGTAATCATCCAACTGGGGTAAACATGTGACGAGAGGACACTAATATGATATTCATCCTCCTAGATGACCTTAAGGAAGTGGAACTGATAGAAACATGACAAAAACACCTTACACAACATCAACAACACCTCCAGGCGGTAAACCACCCTCCCAGACCCCTGAAACATAATGGGGGACTTAATTTTGACCCTCTTTTGCCTTAGCCACGAGCATATAAGGGCAAGGGCGTAGCTATAGACCCTTAGCCATGGGCTTGCCTTGGCAAGGTAGCAGACAGGGCCCCAAATAGTCAATTTTGTTCCTGCAACTTCGATATTTGTGCCACATTTTTAGCCCCTAAGCCTAGGTCACTGTACATAACTTCCTGTAACTTTAGGAGAGGATAAATAACATTAAAAAAAATACATGGAAACAATCACATCATTAGGAACTCATCTGAAACCTCCCAGCCATGAAAGGCATTTCGTCAAACATGTCAAAAACATTGCATCTACAGGTGTAAACAAAAGAATTAAACACAAGGGTCTCATACTTATCTGAGAATTGCTAAGAAGAATTTCTACCTTACATCATAAGCTGCAATACAATCTATTTGACCACAAATACATTGTGTATTCATTTCCAGGAAAAAAACATATAATGAGCCATACATCATCACTGCTAAAATACATGCTTATAACCAGCATAATAAAAACAGAAATACCATGGATATAACATCAATGAAATACACATAATAAACAATAAATTTGCATACCAAATTCCAAGGAAATGAGCTACTCATTTATGAGTGTAAAAACCAACTGGAGATGGGACTTTCACGTTCCACCCGACGATAGATTGGCTGAGCAAAATCTCTCTTCAACCAATCAGCCCCGTGCCATATTCCAAGCATGAATGTGGGACTCAAACCAAAAAACCAACCAAATAATCTCGAGGGTAAATCATCTCACCCTAATCAATAATAAACTAGGCTTTACCGTGATATAAACCCAATTAGTAGGCCAACACAAGCATGAATATAGCCGGATTCACTCTGCCTAAACCGTGAGGAGTTTTTTTGTCTCCTAGTCTCTCAGAATTTACCGCAACCCATAGTCTAAATCAAGGGTCACTAGGCCCTAAACCGAGACGTACTCTCCATGATTTACCACAATCCCAAGCTCGAGATTCCTAGGCCTGAATGGAGAGAAAACCACCTCTAGGATTTACTGTATATCCCATCATTCACTGGTCGAGATTTCCAAGGTCTATGGAGGAAACACAATATCCGAATTTACTGCAACCCATAGTCTGGTTCAAGGGTTACTATTCCGTGTGTTATATCAATTCAGAGATCCATCCCACTCAGCTTTGAATCCATCCAATAATACAGCTAAACCAAAACATGAGAACTCCATAATACCATGGCTATCTGGAAATGGAAAGGCTAGGCTGAAAACACTGTCACACCTAGAAAAACCCATGCCAAGACAACAAGAAACCACATACAATACCATGCATGCAAAATATAGCAAGGAAAATACACATGCAAATCGATACCTGCCAAGAATCTTACTGTAGCTGCTTGATTCCTACTCCTCCTTGCTTGCTTCCTCCTTTTTCCTACTTTATTTCCTTTTTTGCTCCAATGCCAAAATGCTCCAAAAACTCTAAGTTTCCGAGAGAGAGAGAGAGAGAGAGAGAAAATAATGAGATAGCTCCAAAAAACATGCATTGAAAAAAGGTACCAACTAATCCTTAGAAGCGTTTTTATGGAAGAGGCCTCTGTTTTCTTTGTTTTCCATTATTTTCCTTAAATTTCCTCCTCACATGAAACATGTGACCTTTAATCTCCCTTTTATCATAATTTCCATGATTTTAATAAATAAATGTGCCAAAAATTCGATTTTGCCTCTCCAAATCCTTTGCCTTTCCCTTTGCCAATTTCCTTAGCCATATTAAACCAAATTAACACCCCCTAGGATGGTTTTCCCAACATTCAGCTTGGAATAAGTGTCCCGTCAACCATGGTTATTATATTTACCTTTATTACATTTTACATGGAATTTTCACTAGGGCTATTACAAAACCCTCCCCCTTGGGGGAAACTATCTTCGGTGTTCAACCACACATATATCTCCATAAAACCACTGAAAACAAAATATACTTCTCATGGAGCTTTAAAACACAAATCATTGCAGTATTTACAATGAATAACCTATTCAAAAACAAAACCCATCATGAAAATCATATTGTATACTGAAGCTTTATAACACAACTCATTACGATATTTACAATAATATACACATATGCACATTTTCTCAACCAAAAAATAAAAGGATTTGATGCTTGTATCAACAACAAGGGAATCCAGAAGCTCACACCTCCACCCTTAAAGTAATACCAGTATTCAATTCCTTCCTAGGAAATATAGAATCCACTATCAGAAACAAAGTTGCATCTAATGTCTAACACTACAATCCCGCCCTACATGTCCCCTTAGTGAACAATTACTGGCTCATTGTTCTTGGGCACACTCCCAATGTGCATCCGATTCCATCTGGAAATTATAATGACTAAAACAACTCCATCCCCGACATTCCCTTATCTGCTACATAGACCCTAGGGAAATCCAGTAATCCCCTTCCTTGCAGTCACTCACCTTCCAAGTTCCCCGACATCCCCTATCTCGGGCGATCCATCCCTTGGTAAGGATTCTTCACATCAGAAGATATAAAAACCAAGGCATATACCTGCATCAAAACCAACATACCATTCATAACATGCTCATGGAAATCAATGGAAATTATTGGGTACCAGTGTCCCACAATGGCCCTGCTCCTGAAGTGCTTTACCAACATATTATTTCATGTTTCAATTCCTTTTGCTTACATTGCTAATTATTGCAGTAAGTTTCAACCACCCAATTGGCCATTTCCGTGCTTCCTGTACCAAACACATAACTTCCATTAGATTTAAAATACATTGAAATAAATTCACATCATACCTCATTGGTAGCTTGTCATCAAGGTACACTTGCAATCCTGTTTACTTTCTGTCACAGCAAGTCAAAGTAGATGTTTGAGCAAATCATTGTGTATAAACATATCACATCTCATTAGCTCAAAACACAACCATCATAGGTCAAAATAATAAATCACACGTACCCATCATAAACTAGAATCATAAATCATATGCATAATAGAATTGAAATAAAATACCGATACTTATCCTTCATCGGTCCTTACTCCCACCTTTGTTATTTCATACCCATATTGGATTCATTTCCACACCCAGAAAGCACACAATTAATTTGGCTCTCTTCAATCACATACACATACACACAATGTACATCCCAACACGTACACACACATATGACATACAACACCATACAATACATACACCCACACCCGGTGTACAACACAACACAATACATACACTTATACCCAGTGTACAACACAATACATGTACATACACATACATCTAATGTAAAACACAACACAATGCACACACATACATCAAGTGTACAACATGTTGAAAATGCAACAAGATGATGGAGCTTAGTGAAAAGAAGTCGCCTTCACTAAGTGGGCCCGCAGGCTATTTTTGGCGCAAAGTCTATTTTTAGACATATGGATCATGGTCTATGAGTTGCAGGATGCTATTTATGGATGATTGGTCGAGTTGGTAAAAATAGACGGACCTCTATTTTTAGACATTGGGCGGAATCTATTTTTAGACTGCCAGGCTAAAAATAGAACAATCAAATATTATTAACCCTTAATAATATTTGGACTATAAACATTATCTTATCCTCTTGGAGCACTTCAGTTTGATGCTTGGATGTAGCACATGCAGCTGACAGAAGGAAATACGCTTTTCCTAAGGGTTAGTTGAGCTATTGCATGGTTGACTTCAGTTAGAACTCATGTGGCAGAGTTTGGTGGAGTTGATGAGACGGTTGGTGGAGTTGTGTTCGGTTTAACTTAGTTGAACTAGTTGTATTTAGTCTAACTGATAAATACACTAGTGATGAGTGGTGTGAATTAATTATTAATTAATTCACTAATTATTAACTCATAAATCAACTAAAGAATACATCAGTTAACTGCAATGCATGGACAGTTCAGTGGAGACCGGTGTTAGAGGTGGGTGAAAGGGTGAGTGTGGCTATCAGTTGTGACTATACTTGTGCATGAGATTTGCACACACATTGATTGAGATTTCCAATGAGGATTGCGCAGTACAAGCCAAGGGGATTCGAACTTGGATCTAATTCATTCTCATCTTGGATTGCGCAGTAGAGGCAGGAAAACAGTGGAGGAGATTTGAACCTGTGACTTGTTCAGATCTGAGCTAGTTTGTGTGTAACTATTGGAGATAGTACTGAGTACTTGTGAGGAGTATTGTACTATGATTTTTACATGTTCTCTATCATTATAATATACAGATAGTTGGGGGTTTTCAGCTGTATGCTTTCCCCATTACATACTGTGTTATATGTGTGCTTGATTATGTTTTAATGTGCGCATGCGGCTGCTTCTATTTCCGCATATTGATGATCAATTGTAGAAGAGGTTATGTATTATGCATGAAGCTTAAATAGTGTGTAATCAGGATAATCTCGGTGAATAATTCAGCTATTATTCAAATTTATACATGGTATCAGAGCGAAAATTGATCATCGGATCTATTACAGTGATTACAATTTATTTCGGTAGACAGAGTCTGTAAGCGGGCCAGGTAGCCTCTGGATCCATCCTTTCTCTGAAAGGTGATATATCCAGTAAATGCCCCTATAGTCGATCTCTATGCTAGAAATACTTTGTTCACATAGATCGGAATTGGTTGAGTTTTGAGCTGGTGGAATTCGAATTTACAGCAGAATTTGGAATTCGAATTTGCAGCAGTTTTCTTGGTGTTGAAGTCAAAATGTCTTTCAATGGATTGTGACTGGAGTATGCCCTTGAGTGCAGCTCAAATTATGTTGCATGGAAGGACAGGATGGAGGCGGTATTAGATGATAACGGGCTGAAGGAGTTCATAGAGGCTGAGGTCCCAAAGCCTACTGATGCTGCTCAAGTTGAGGCTTGGCAAAAGAAGATGGAAAAATGTCGAAGGATTCTATTGGAGGGCGTGAAGGATCACATTGTATCCAACATGCATGGAAAATCTTCTCCATACTTGATGTGGAAAGCGTTGACAGATTTATTCCAAAGCAAGAGCGACCAGAGGAAGTTGGCGCTCAAGGATAAACTCAGAAACATAAATATGGAGAAAGGCGACAGTATACCCAAGTACCTCACGAAGTTCACCCAATGCAGGGATGAGATGGGAAGTGGCAGGAATTATGGGAATTATTTGTTGATGAGGAGGACTTAGTCGGAGTTGGCTCCTCCTTGGTCTTTCGAAGGATTGGCATTCTATTAAGGACTCACCAATCGATAGTCGGGAGAAATTTCCAGGATGGCAGCGACTTTGGTCGGATCTCATGCAAGAGGAGATAAGGCGGAGTACCAGGGATGAACCTTCATCAAAGGCATCTGATGAAGAAAATTGCGCTTTGGCTGCCAAAGCAAAGAAAGGGAAGAGCAAGAAAGCTTCTCATTATTTCATTCCGGCAAATGCAAGAGGCTGGTGATATGCTCCTAAGGTGTAGTTGCTTTCATCGCCACCAAAAGACGGGAAGACTTGAGCTACAATGTCTTAAGAAGAAAATACATGTCACTGGATCTGGCAGCTGGAGAGGCCTTAGCCTCGCGGTTTGAGCCGGATTTTTCGCTCACCATATGCTTGTACGGGTTGCGTGGATGGTTCACGGTTCTTGGACAAGCAGTGTCTTTTCATGGCGATTGGAGATCGATATTTTTTTGCTGATCTGGATGAGAAGGATCTTGGAGTGCACATCGAGATGGGCGATGATGGTAGATACAGTGTGACCGGTATCGGGACCATTTCCTTTGAGAGGGAGTCTAGTAAACCCTTCATATTAAAGGATGTCATGCATGTTCCAGGATTGAAGAAGAATCCTATCTCTGTGGCGATGTTGGAAGACAAGGGATATGATGTTGTCTTTAGCGAGGGAAAGGCTTTCCTGCGCAGTAAGGCAACTAGTGAAACCCGGAGGATAGGGGTTCGAGTTAAGAACCTTTATAAATTGCAGGTAGATGGCTGCGCAACAATGGCAGGCAAGGCAGAAGGAGTGGTGAGCCGGGATGATGGTGAGTTGTGGCACCGGAGATTGGGCCACCTTCACCATGGAGCTTTGAAGATACTGCAGCAGATTTCTATTGGGATTCCTAAGGGTACTCTTGCGCAGTCAGATCAGTGCAAGGGATGTACCTTGGGAAAATTTGTGAAAGCCACCTTTCACGAGAAGGATAGTCGCACCACGATGATCCTTGAGAGAATTCACACAGACGTGTGTGGACCTTTCTCAGTAGCTTCGACAACAAAGCATAGGTATTATGTGATATTTGTTGATGATTTTTCCCGTAAGTGTTGGATCTTATTCATGCAGAAGAAGAGCGAGACATACTCAAAGTTCTGCGAGTTCAAGGCATTGGTTGAGAAAGAATAGGGGAAGCAGGTGAAGGCTCTTAGAGCGACAATGGTGGTGAATTCATCTTTGGCGAATTCAAGGAATTTTGCAGTGCAAAAGCAATTCGAAGAGAGCTCATAGCACCTCATAACCCATAGCAGAATGGGGTGGCTGAGCGGAAGAACAGAACGATCGTGGGTGCTGCACGAGCGATGTTGCATGATCAGGGCCTACCCCTTCACTTGTGGGCTGAGGCATGCAATACAGCAGTGTATGTGCAGAACCGTTGTCCTCACAAGGTTCTTGGCATGAGTACACCAGAGGAGGCTTATTCTGGCAAGAGGCCTGATATTTCCCATTTGCGGATTTTCGGATCTCCCGTCTACATGCATGTGACGAAGGATGCAAGAAGGAAGCTGGATCCAACTGCTGAAGTTGGAATATTTGTGGGGTACACTGATACACCTCACAACTATCGTGTATTTTTCCTGCAGCTCTAAGACCTAAGTCAAGTATTTCTGGATATCAAATTTCAGGAGGAGAAAGCCATGAAGTGTTCGCTTGAGAGGGAGCCACAGTTGCATGCAGATGAGGAGCTATTAGTTCCTAATGATGAGCTTCAGGATGTGGATCAGCCACAAGAGGAAGTTCATGGAGTGGAAGAGACCACTCATGTAGTGCCAACCATCAGAGGGCGGAAGCGCACTACAGAAGCTGAGCGACTGGCTCAAGATGCAGAGAAGGTTGTAGGACCACCTACAGCACAGCGCAGACAGAGACAGTCACCGGACCGGTACACTGGATACATGGCTCTTGTGAGAAAATGTGTCGTGACAGAGCCATCCTCTTTCGAGGAAGCTGTGGAGGACCTCGCATGGGTAGATGCCATGGTGGAAGAGTATGATTCGATTATCAGAAACAGTGCATGGGAGATTGTCCCAAGACCGGAGGGGAAATCAGTGGTGGGTTCGCGATGGATCTACAAAGTGAAGCAGGCGGCTGACGGGAGTGTGGAGAAGTACAAGGCAAGATTTGTCGCCCGTGGCTTTTCACAGATCGAGGGGATCGATTATGAGGAGACTTTTGCACCTGTCGCAAGGTACTCTTCCATACGGACGATCCTTGCTCTCTCAGCGCAGATGGGGTGTCACATTCATCAGATGGATGTGAAGACTGCGTTCCTCAATGGAGTTATTGAGGAAGAGGTGTACATAGAGCAGCCTGAAGGTTTTGAGATCTTCAGCAGTGAGTCGCATGTGTGCCGACTCAAGAGAGCACTGTATGGGCTGAAGCAAGCACCTCGTGCTTGGTACACTCGGATAGACAGCTACTTCACCGGGCTTTGATTCTCCAAGAGTGAGGCGGATCCAAACCTGTACCAGATTGTGGTGGAGGGGAAGCTGTTGATCATCGTACTGTATGTAGATGATCTGATTTTGACTGGCGACGAGCAGTTGATATTTTCATGCAAGGAGGATCTTGCACGAGAATTTGAGATGAAGGACCTGGGCATCCTTCATTATTTCCTGGGATTGGAGATTTGGCAGCGCAGTGGAGGACTGTTTGTTTCTCAGGGCAAGTATGCCCGGGAGATTCTGGAGAGGTTCAAAATGCATGGCTGCAAGCTTGTTGACACTCCTCTTCCTGGTGGTTGGAGGAAGGAGGATGCTACTTGGGCTTTATAAGTGATATGCCACTATTTTTCTGGCTGCATTGCAGGGTCGCTATATGTATTCGGTCACATACGACCTTGTTATATGTTACCAGTCATAACCACCACAAGCTATGGTTAAGCCTACCAAGCTCTTTTGGAAGGCGGGCAAGCATGTATTGCGTTATCTCAGAGGCACATCGGGATATGGATTATGGTACAGACAGGAGGATGAGGTGAAGCCGTGTGGCTTCACGGAGGCAGATTGGGTAGGGAGCCCAACGGACAGAAAGAGCACATCTAGAGGGATTTTCAGTATCGGGTCGACAACAGTTTCTTGGTACAGCAGGAAGCAGAGATCCGTGGCACTTAGTTCAGCAGAGGCCGAGTATATGGCAGCGAGTTTGGCTGCATGCGAGGCTATATGGATGAGGAAGATCCTGGTCGGGTTGTTCGGGTCACACTTGGAGCCTACTGTGATTTATTGTGATAACCAGAGTTGCATTAAACTCTCAGCTAATCCAGTATTTCATGATAGATCCAAACACATCGACATCAAGTACCATCATATCAGAGATTGTGTGCAGCGGAGAATCATGTTACTTTCATATATTCCCACGGAGGATCAGGATGCTGATATCTTGACGAAGGCGCTCACCAGGAGCAAATTCGAATACCACAGAGGCAGGATAGGGGTTGCAGATAATCCATATCTTGTTAAGAGGGAGTGTTGAAAATGCAACAAGATGATGGAGCTTAGTGAAAAGAAGTCGCCTTCACTAAGTGGGCCCGCAGGCTATTTTTGGCGCAAAGTCTATTTTTAGACTATGTCTATTTTTAGACATATGGATCATGGTCTATGAGTTGCAGGATGCTATTTATGGATGATTGGTCGAGTTGGTAAAATATATGGACCTCTATTTTTAGACATTGGGCGGAATCTATTTTTAGACTGCCGGGCTAAAAATAGAACAGTCAAATATTATTAACCCTTAATAATATTTAGACTATAAACATTATCTTATCCTTTTGGAGCACTTCAGTTTGATGCTTGGATGTGGCACATGCAGCTGACAGAAGGAAATACACTTTTCCTAAGGGTTAGTTGAGCTATTGCATGGTTGACTTCAGTTAGAACTCATGTGGCAGAGTTTGGTGGAGTTGATGAGACAGTTGGTGGAGTTGTGTTCGGTTTAACTTAGTTGAACTAGTTGTATTTAGTCTAAGTGATAAATACACTAGTGATGAGTGGTGTGAATTAATTATTAATTAATTCACTAATTATTAACTCATAAATCAACTAAAGAATACATCAGTTAGCTGCAATGCATGGACAGTTCAGTGGAGACCAGTGTTAGAGGTGGGTGAAAGGGTGAGTCTACTATCAATTGTGACTATAAATGTGCATGAGATTTGCACACACATTGATTGAGATTGCCAATGAGGATTGCACAGTACAAGCCAAGGGGATTCGAACTTGGATCTAATTCATTTCTCAACTTGGATTGCGCAGTAGAGGCAGGCAGACTTGTGGAGGAGATTTGAACTTGTGACTTGTTCAGATCTGAGCTAGTTTGTGTGTAAATATTGGAGATAGTACTGAGTAATTGTGAGGAGTATTGTACTATGATTTTTACATGTTATCTATCATTATAATATACAGATAGTTGGGGGTTTTCAGCTATCATCTTTCCCCATTACATACTGTGTTATATGTGTGCTTGATTATGTTTTAATGTGCGTATGCGACTGCTTCTATTTCTGCATATTGATGATCAATTGTAGAAGAGGTTATGTATTATGCATGAAGCTTAAATAGTGTGTAATTAGGATAATCTCGGTGAATAATTCAGCTATTATTCAAATTTCTACACAACACAACAAAATACACCTACACATGGTGTACCATACAATACATATACGTACACATATTACAACACAACAAATACACATGTCGCAATACCACGACTACACAATGCACATAAATAGTTTCACATTCCCACAACACAACATGTACAACATGCACACAATACCACATGTATAACCGTACCATATGCACAACATGTACACAGTACCACCTATACACAACACTACTTGCAAAACGTGTGCACAACATCACATGTACACGGCACCAACTGCCCAATGTGTACACAACGCCAAATTTACATCGCACCACTTGTACAATGTGTACACAACGCCAAATTTACATCGCACCACTTGTACAATGTGTACACAATATCCCATGTACACTGCACCACATGCAAAACATGTACACGACACCACATGTACATAGCGTCACATGCACGATATGTACACAACACCACATGCACACAAAACCACATGTAAAACATGTACATAGCACCATATGTACAACATGAACACAACACCATATGTACATAGCATTGCATATACAACATGTACATAGCACTATACGTACACAACACCACATATCCAACATGCGCACAACGCCATATGCACACAACATCGTATATCCTACATGCACACAATACGATATGTACACAACACCACACATCCAACATGTACATATCACCATCTATACCTAGCACTATGTATGCAATATACAGACAACACCATATATACAATAGGCATACAAAATCACATGTACATAATACTACATATGCACAAAACTGAATACATGAAACATCATAGGTGCAACATGTACAACATATACATAACAATAGTACTACACATCCATAGACCACACACTAACCCCACAAGAAACATTTCTTCTAGAGCCTTCCCACTATCCATGTTTATTCTAGCATGCCACATATCACACTACTATCACTGCGTTGATGTACCCCTCAACATAACCTGTCCATAACAGAAACATAGGCATAGTACAAGCATATAATATCAATTCATGTCCACATGATACTGACCTCATAGATCTGTTAGGGTTACTCTTCCCACTTGGTTCCTCATAAGACCAAGAGCCTCTTCATGCCATTCACCTGCATAAGAAAACATTCCTCCACAAGAATGATCCTTGAAAACCCTGTCATACATACATATATACATACATACATACATACATACACACATACATACATACACACATGTATACATATATAAACACCAACATAATCATGATCACATCATAATTACCATATATCATAAGGTATAGGTTAAGATAACATCCTTTATTCGTGCAAAATAGGTACAACGTTGAGAACAACGCTTTCCAACATAGCCCAAGGCATATGACAACTCAATTCCATTTAATTTACATTTTGGTTACCTTTCGCATGTATGTACTGCCACCATCCATTTACCACTATGGACCCAACCAGTCCAACCAATTGTCATAGTCTTAACTTCCGTTGCGCTTACTCACGCACAGAGCTTCATCTGAATCTTACATTACCTATTGGGTTTCATCCAAATCTCTCGAGCTCCATTACTTTCCTCTTTCCCTAACCAATCCCCAAGACTCTCAAAACATAAAAGGCAAGAACAAGACAAATAAGAGGAATACCATGAAAACCCAAAAGAAATATGACACCGTGAAAAAAGTGGCACGATCATGCACTAGACGCAATCAAGACCACACATCAAGCGCAAACAATCAAAAGAACTAAATGCACAATACTTAAAAACAAACACCATGACCCAATCCCCATGGTTCCCAATACTTCCAAAGGAAATCTCAGCCCGAGCCTTCTTCAATATTTCATGGAAATCTCTTTTCCATGCAATCCCCAACATCATATTGTCATCAATACATAATTTTCAACGCATAATCATAACAACATGCTAGTTATCTTACCTTGTTGTACCAAGCAAATTGACCTGTAACTGAACACACATGTCATCCATATGTACCGAAGATCAAGACAACATATCTTATCGATTTGAAGTCAAATTTTACCAAAACTAACAACCATGTCATACTAAACAATCAACTCACATTCATCAGTCATAACACATAATGCTACAATAATCACCTACTTTCTCAAGTACATCTCAACACATGTGTTAGTACAACCATCTTAAAGAAATATCATTTCCTCATACAGTCTTATAAACACATACTCATATCATGCAGCTAATAAAACATTCAAACAACAAATAGACGACATAATAGACACCAAACACTCAAACACCAAATATATGACATAATAAAACATTCAAGTACAAAGTAGACGACATAAGCAAACTCATACCTTAATGTATCTCAGGGGAGGCTATCTTGTCTACACCATCAATCTATGTTAGCATGATATAATTCAAAACATATAAACTCAACATAAATAAGGTCATGATATCCATAACAATATCTAGATAACATTTTCGCATCATAAAACCATAAGCAAATGTCATTCATGCATAATAATCACATATGCATAGTCAGTCTAGACATAATACAACACACTATTATAATTAGGTCAACAAATTCCTGAAGTCATAACTCTAACCATGAAGTCATTAGCATGTAACAACAAGCTATATATCATGCTCATCAACAACATGTAACCTAATCATCAAGCTAACTATCATACAACAACAACAAGATAACCCATAACATGCTCATCAAAAACATATAGGTTAGTCATCAAGTTAATTAACATAAAACATCAACAAGTTAATCATATAACATAATGATCAAGTTAACTAACATAACACAACAACAACAATGCATATGACCAGAGGTTATATCATTCATGACTATCTAACACATGTGCATATGACTACACTAATAAAATAGCATTTATCACACATATAACCACAATAGTAATAGAATGACAAAAATATAAGTAACCCTAATGTTTACAACAATCATGAATCACATACCTGGATACTAAGCATACAAACTTGCATGACGATATAATCTCACCCCAAAGTGTAGTGCTGCAACTTCACCTAGATGATTTGCATCTCCTGCTCTATCTCAACCAACACAACAACTTCATAGCATATCAAAAGCACCATCATGACCTAAATGTATACAATGAACTTATGGACAACAACCTTAAGCACACCAATGAAAACTTGACCACATGCAACCACTTGACATGTATAACCAATCATGAACGACTAATGCATGTTCAACATATGATATCACACAAGCAAGCATACACGGAAAACACACAAGAATGACCAATATGTGAACTAGAATAAACAAGAAATGTATGTACAACATGTAGCAACATGTAAGAAACAATGTGCACACAAAACATAAACAAGAACAACACAAAATCAGTCATACATTCATGGCAGCATGTCGACAACAACGTCATCAGCACTTCCGTGGCGACACCACTGCCACCATGGCCAACAAAACAGGAACACAACACCCACATACAACATAGGTATAGAAACACATAAGCAATCAACATAACACATGATCAATACACTGCCCATCCAGTCCCAAGGGTTAAACCATGCTTTGATACCACTCTATAACACCCTCTTCCCACGTCTAACCAAGTAACCAACCAACCAAGGTAAACATGTGATGAGATGCTAATAATATGAGATTAATCCTCGTAGATGACCTTAAGGAAGTGGAACTGGTAGAAACACGACAAACACAACTTACATAACATAAAAAACACCTCCAGGAGGTAAACCACCCTCACATACCCTTGAAACATGAAGGGGGACTGAATTTTGACCCTCTTGAGCCTTATCCATGGGTATATAATGGAAAGTGAGTGGTTATAGACCCTTATCCATGGAAATGCCTTGGAAAGGTAGTGTCCAGGGCTTCGAACAGTCAATTTTGTGCCTGCAGCTCTGGGATTTCTGCCACATTTTTAGCCCCTGAGCCCAGGTCAATACCCAAAAATTCTTGTAACTTCAGGAGAGAATAAATAACATTAAAAAAATACATGTAAGCAATCAAATCATCAGGAACTCATCCGACCCCACCCAACCATGACAGAAATTTCATCATACATGTCACAAGCATTGCATCTATAGGTGTAAACAACATAATTAAACATAGGAGTTTCATAATTATTTGAGAATCACTGAGAAGCATTTCTCCCTTACATCATAAGCCACAATACAATCTATTAGACCATAGATACATTTTTTATTCATTTCCAGGCAAAAACGTAGATAGATCCATACATCATCACTGATAAAATACATGCTTATAACCATCATAATAACAATAGAAATACCATGGATATAACATCAATGAAATCCACATAATAACCAATAAATTTGCATATCAAATTCCAAGGAAAGGATCTTCTCATTAATGAGTGTAAAAATCAACTAGAGATGAGACTTCCACGTTCCACTCGACCATAGATTGGCTGAGCCAAATCTCACTTCAGCCAATCACCCTCGTGCCATATTCCCAGCATGAATGTAGGAATCCCAAGGCTAAACCACGTCACCCTCATTAATCATAAACCATGCTTGACCATGATCTACACCCGATCAATAGGCCAACAAAAGCATGTATATCATTGGATTATCTCCACCTAAACTGTAAGGAATTTTCTTGTCTCCTAGTCTCTCAAGCTTTACCACAACCCATAGTTTGAATCAGGAGTCATTAGGCCCTAAATTGATACATACTCTCTAGGATTTACCACAATCCCAAACTTGGGATTCCTAGGTCTGAATGGAGAGAAAAACACCTCTAGGCTTTACCGTATATCCTGCCATTCACCGCTCGAGGATTCCTAAGCCTACTGAGGCAACACACTATCCATATTTACCGCAAACCACAATCTAGTTCAAGGGTTACTAGACTATGTGCTATATCAATTCGGAGATCCACCCCACTCACCTTCGAATCCATTTGGTAATCCAGCTAAACCAAAACATGAGAACCCCACAACACCATGGCTATCTGAAAATGGAAAGGCTAGGCTGAAAACATTGTCACACCTAGAAAAAACCATGCTAAGACAACAAGAAACCACATGCAATACTATGCATGCCAAATCTAGCAAGGAAAATACACATGCAAATTGATACCTACCAAGAATCTGGTTGTAGCTGCTTGATTCTTGCTCCAATGCCGAAATGCTCCAAAAACTCTTAAGTGTCGAAGAGTGAGAGAGGGAGAGAGAGAGAGATAATAATGAGAGAGCTAAAAAAAAATGTAGTTACAAAAGGTACCGATTGATCCTCATAAGCCTTTTTATGGAAAAGGCCTCTATTTTCTTCATTTTCCTTCAATTTCCTCCTCACATGCAACCTGTGACCTTTCATCTCCCTTTTCTCCTAATTTCCATTATTTTAATAAATAAATGTGATAAAAATGCCATTTTTCCTCTCCAAAGCCTTTTCCTTTTCCATTTCCAATTTCCTTTGTCATATTATACCAAATTAACACCCCGTAGGATGTTTTTCCCAACATTCAGCTTGGAATAAGTGTCCCATCGACCATGGTTATTATTTTTACCTTTATTACATTTTACACAGAATTTTCACGAGGTTTGTTCCACTATGGCTTTAAAATTCAATCTTATGTTATGAAAAGTGTATATGTTGACACTTTCTCAGTGGCTTACATAACTCGCTATGTATGATCTTTATGATATGACATGCAAAAAATCTTTGTGACGTGATACAACATAGTGATATATTCAGTAAAGGAAATGACCTAACTAGTTAGAGTTCTTCAGTGGTAATTGGATAATAACCTTGTTATAATATAATTCATAATGACAATACCCTTGTTCATGATGACAATGCCATCATTCATATGGTAGAGATAATTATACTTCATGAACAATAACCCTAATGATATTGGCCTTAATGAACGACGTTGATGACTGTTATACTCTTGATAACAATACTCTTTGATATGGTTGTAACTTGGATTGGTAGTGACCTTGTTGGTTTGACAGTGACCTAGTTGGATTAACAGTATTATTTTTGAATTCAAATCAGTGATATAGATATGTCAATTCCTTTGATGACAGTGCTAACATGATGGATGGCCTATGTGATATTGTATAGCAACTCTCTTGGACTTGTCTCGTTCAATTCACAAATGAAGGTTTGAACTGATTTTGGTTGGCCCTAGGAGTCATAAGGTGATTGTTGTATATTATTCTCATTGTAATTGGTATCTCAAATAAATAATTGATGAACATATAATAGAAGAAAATTTTGGTTGGATTTTCCCCCTTATGGAGTTTTGCCCTGGTCTCTGACCTAAATCATGGTATCTTTATTATGCATGCTTTTCTTTTATTGTTCTTTAATGTTTTGTTGATGTTTATTGTTGTATATACATAATGGTTGTTGATGATATGATATTATGGGGTGAATTTAATGTGAAATTATGAAAAGTTTATAAAAGCAAGTATCTACGGTAGAGAATAATCTACCCTAATTTTTTTTTAACAATTTGTAAGGTATGATGTTTAGAGGAACACTTCCTGGAATAAAGTGAATAACATGATCATGATCACAAATAGGTGGGAGATATTTGGGAGTCTAAAATACCTTGGAATGGTTGTCAAGGACCCTTTGGAGTTCTAGATAAATGGATGACTTAGATGTTTGAACATATAGTGAGCTCAATTTTTTAATTACCCCTTGTTGTTTCTTCTTCAAAAACTTTGTTATGCCATTAGAGCTAATTATCTTCCCAAGTTTCCCCGTGATACCCCTTAATTCAATTTCCTTTCCTTCCCAAAAAAAAATCAATAAAATTTATCGAAAATTAAAATATATCATCCCCAAATATTGTAACCATTGGACTCCTAATACAACACCAACACCACCCATTGGAATGGCAAGCATTGGACTATTCAATACATATTCCCCCATGGTTAGATTGATATTATGGCACTCTCCTAAGTAATTTATATTTTCTCCATCTTCAACCATCACTTGCACTATGGTATTGGATATAGAAATAAATTCAACTCATTGGCTATGTTACAATGAATAAAATTATGGGTACTACCTAAATCAACTAGCATTGTTACATTTTTATTCTTGATATTTCCTTCTATCTTGAGATTTTGGGAATGGTAATTCCCACCAATGCATTATAAGATATGCTCAGATTTATTTATTCTTTTTCAACCCTTGGGGTTGGTTCCTGGTGTATATCTTCTTATTTTGATGTTTCTTGTTCATTTTCTTCCTCCTCTTCACAATCTATGTAAAGAAATTTCTTCTCAACTCACTTATGACCTTTAGTGTATTTTATATCACAACTATAACAAAGCCCTTTTGCTCTTTTTTCCTCTAGTTTTTGTGGTGTCAACCTTGTAGGTTGTGGGAGGCTAAGAGTGACGACACTTCTTTCTTTATAGTTGTGAGTGGCAGACCTCCTTGTTGCCATAATTTTCCTTTCAACATTTCTTGCCACCCTGAACAAATTCTCCAATGACATATGTTCCCAAAGGCAAACCTCATGTGTGATGTTATCCTTTAAAGTACCCATGGAGGCATCGATCATATGCTCCTTTGGAATATCAGTTACCTTGATATTTAATCTTTGGAATTTCTCAATGTGCTCCACAACTCAACCCCTTTGTTTGAGATTTATCACTTGCTAAAGAACATATTGATTTTTTTATCCACATAATGTGGTATCAATTCCTTCATAAAATTTATCTAAGTGAAAATTGATTTACGAGAACTTAAGCCATCGATACCAAAAAAAATCACTGGGTTCTAAATATAAAGATGCAATGTGTACCTTTTGTGTGTGTTTCACATCATGTAGATCAAATATCTGCTCCATATGTAGTATCCATGTCACCGGATCCTTGCCATCAAATTTCCTCATATCAATTTTTGGAATGTCGTTGGTCTTCAACCCAAAGTTGGAGTCTCTAAAATCATGATTCACATTCCTTATGTTCTCATCATGAGTTTCAAGGAATACCTTGTCACCACTATGAAGCATTTCTTGTAGCAACTTTTCCAAACCTTCCTTCAAGCCTTCTATTTCCCTTTTAAACCATTATTCAAACCTCCCATGTCCCCTTTTAAACCATTTTTCAAACCTTCCATGTACACTTTTATTCCTTATTCTAAATGATCCATATTAGAATTCATCATTGCTTCTAGTTCATTTTTTGTTTCTCTTTGTGAGAGAGAAATTTGCTGCACTTGGTCCAGTAATTTTGATATATCATGTTGCATTTATTGTTTTTCTTCATACATCCTAGTACATCCTTCTGGGGGCTTAATGGGTGTATAATTTTTTTGTTTGCGAGTGATTTTGGAACCAAATAATGATATCTATGCCTCACTACACCCTTTGAATTAGTTCACACTGGTTTTTCAAACAAAAGTAATGTAGTTTTAAAAATACACACTTTTTGGTTTTTGTTTTTAAGAGCTTGACTTTGAGCTTGTTGATATAACGAACTTGAAACTATTGTCTCTATGTGATTTCAACATCTCATGGTATGAAATTTTATCTTGAGGTATCTCTTTGTGTCTTATTTCCAACCCCATAAATTATACTAAAATTGGATTCTTCAATATAAAGTTATGCCAAACATCCCACGATGACCTGATTATGGACTAGTTCAGTAGAGTGAACTTATATGAGATGCCACATGTCACTATTTTAACATTTGACCCTAAAATTTATACTTAAAAAACTAAATTATGTTCACTTTGAGTTACCTTTTAAAGAATTAAAATCTGATGTTTGAAGAAAAAGTTATGATGATTTTCCTCAGGACACTTGTTTGAGACTTAATTCTAGAGCATACATAAACGATAAATTCCTTGGACCATATATATGAAACTATAGTGAACCAAGGCATGAAATTTTAACCATTTTTTCATAATGCTTTTTCCTCCACGTGGTAAAAATTCCATTGTCTGAATCTTCCCAAAAAAAATTGTTTGAGCCTGAAATCTTCCAAGAGTATTTTAAGGCATTAAACAATATTTTTTGGGGGTAAGACTTTGTTTCTTTAGAAAAAAACACTTTTTTCCATATTCTATACATGAATACCTTTCCAACAATGCAAGAATCGCCTCAATTAGATTGTATGCAAAATTTATGCCACTCGAAAGTTGAAATTCCTATTTTGACCACAATAATTCAAGAGGATGCCATGTCTGCCCCCATTACTCATGGAAAAGGGGCTAGCCAAGTGATCATGATGATGAAGACTCTAGAATATTCAATATTATAACTCTAGTTATGATTTGAAGGAGTCAAACTTAACCACTAGTAAGCTATCAGGTTGTCTTATAAAAGAGCCACTAAGAGGAAAAAGGATTCCATTATTTTTCGAATGCATTTTGTTCCATAGACGAATAGAGTAGCCAAGAGGGATAAAGATAGAGCACATGGAGCATATTTTTCATTGTAGTATCCCATGGGCCACGGGCCATACTTCTTTGTACTTGCATCAACTTTGTATTAAGAGAGAGAGTAAAGCAGCCTCACCTTGCAGCTAGTTTTTTTCTTGAAAGTGTTTCCCAAGATCTATCTTGTGCAAATTGTGGTTTGTGAGTTTTTATTTTATTGTTCTTTATTTTTTTCAAAAATATAATTTGCATGCATACACAATAAACAATAATTGACATATCCAGCAATTTAAGGAGAAATAAACCCTCATAATACAGATTTCATATTTTCAAATATATTTTAGTAGATTTGTTGTAATGAATTGTCCAATGGAATATACACAACAATTTTTGGATCATGATGGCCACTTAGGATATAACCAAATATGCCTTAAGAGATTTGATAAATATAAAATTACTTTTACTAATCACCAGGGAGCCTTCGCTTATGAATGCATGCCTTTATGTCTAATCAATGTGTGTGCCACTTTTCAAAAAGTTATGCAAATAGATTTTAATGATCTAATCATAAAATTACTCAAATGTATCTTGATGACTTGAATATTTGTTCTATAATTTTGAGAAGATCAATTTCATCATCTTATGAAGTTTTTTCCTCATTGCAAAAATTTGGAATGTCTCTAAATCTTACAAAATCCATTTTTGGTGTTACTGCAAGAAAACTACTTGGGAATAGTGTATCAAATTGTGGGATCAATTATGATCTAGAAAGAGTAATTTTTATTTAGAGTCTCCCAATTCATGCTTCAAGAAATGAAATCCAATCACTTATGGGTAAATTTAATTTTATGAGAAGATTCATTCCTATGTTTCTGGAATGGTTAAACACATTCATCATTTATTGAAGCAAAACCAAGTATTTTCCTGGAATGAAAAAACATAAAAGGCTTATGCAGAACTTAAAACTATTATTAGTTCTACACTTGTCTTGGTGAAACCTGATTTTTCAAGAGATTTTGATATTTAAACTAATGCCAATGGAGAATCTATTTCTATAATTCTTTTTTTAGAAGGATGATCATAATAATGGACATCCAATATGTTACATGAGACAAATATTATCTTATGGTGAACTAAAATACACTTTAATTGACTAACATACATTTGCTTTTGTAAAAGCTATTGAAAAATTCTATCATTTTATCCATGGTAAGAATACTGAGGTGAAATTCCCTTTACTTGTTGCTAAATTCTTGTTATGACAAACACTTTTGTCAAGGAAACTTGCACATTATTTTATCTGCTCTATTTATAATTAAATACGAAAACCTTGATTTAGAAATGCATCATTAGTATTAGAATATCATTTATTATTTATACAATGAATGATGCCCTGATAATCTCAAACTTCGTGATCGAAGGAGGATTCATCTTGAAGCTCAACATATCTTATTTAAATACTATGGTTTTTCATAGATCTATTGGTAGGTTGTTATTATGATGCATTGATGAAAAAATCACTCAAATGATTTTGAAGAAACTTCATGGATCAATATATTTAGATATTCATATTGATGGATATTTTGTAGCAAAATGTATTTCTCACAAAATATTAAGAATGAGTTATTACTAGACATCAATTTTCAAAGACAAATACAAATTTGTACAAGCTTGTGATGAGTGTTAAATAAAAACAAGTAAAGAAAAAGTTTTGGCAATTCCTTTACAACTATTCATACTCTATTTTCCTTTTTCTAAATTGGAGTTAGCTTTTGTAGGGACTATTAATCTCTGAAACATATTTTTATTTTAACCATTATAGACTACTTTACTAAGTGAACAAAATTAGTTCCTCTCAAACATGCCAAGGATGAATGTAATTTCTCTAAATTTACGAATGGAGATCATATTTGATAATGGATTATCTTTCATGTTCGGTAAGTTGACTGAATTTTACAATATATATGAGTGAAACATTTCACTCAAATGAGAGGGGTGAAAAGGTAATGATGGATCGTACTTACTATTTTGCATGCTTGGATGATTGTGATAACCGATTATATGACCTCACCTTTATCCTAAACCATTAGAAAATTGACCACTCATCATCCTCTATTTTGGTGCAGAAAAACATGATTCTGCAATGTATTCAGTTATAAAACTGACATATTCGCTACAGACTGGTTAGGTGATTCAGTAGCGAAATATGCCTGTTTGCAGTTATATTTGCTGTAAAACCGTGAAAAAGCAGACATGTGGCCACTACCTCAATTTGAAATAATGCATGTGAGTCTAAGGTGGAACTTGATAGATATGAATGAGATGACATGACTAATGGAATGTTTTAGACTTAGGATAAATACCATTTCATGAATTTCTCATCAATTTCATGAACCAACCTTATGAGACAAAATGAAACCTAGGTTAATGACCCTATCAAAAAATTTAAAATTTATGTGTGATAACACCCTGTATCTTTCTGAGCAAGTTCCTTGAACTCAAAAAATTTGGAGAACATCTGATCTTTCTTTTGCATGAAGAAAATCCAACACTTTCTTGAAAATTCATCTACAAAAATCACATAAATATCATGTTTTGTTGTGGAAGCTATCGAGAACGGTGCACACATGTTTGAGTGAACTCTCTCAAGGATCGCCTTTGCTCGAATTTCCTTATCTTGAAAGGTAGATTTGGTATACTTCTCCAATGTACACCCTTTGCATGTATCTCTTTGCGCAAGTGCACCCTTTTGAAGTCCTGTAGAAATCTCTTGCATTATCTTGAAATCACTGTGGTGTAGGTGGCCCAATATTTAGTGCCATAATTCACCAATGTATTGGCTCTCCACCTTCTCTGATATCGTGCTCAATGCAACACAATATTCTACATCCAGTTTTTAGAGGTTCTCTACTCAAACCTCAATCTTGTTCACCTGTCCCTTGTCTTTGTGACGAAGGAATGCCTTTCTTTCACTGAAGATCACATCATAGCCACAATTTTCCAACATAGCAATAGAAACCAAATTCTTATTTAAATCAAGAACATACATGACATATTTTAATGTGAGTGGATTACCCGACTCCCTCTGAAAGAAAGCTATACCAACACCGATAGCGCTATACCTCCCGTCGTCACCCATCTCAATGTGCATCTGGAGATCCTTCTCCTCCAAGCTAATGAAGAATTCTTTGTTGTCGATCATATGGAATGAATATCCACTATCTAAGTACCAAACAAAAACCATCAGATGACACCATGCATGTGATGAGAGTGAAATCAAACTAGAACTGTGAAGCAAGTGCTTCACCTGCTGCTCCTCCCGAAGCCTTCTTGTTGGTCTTATTTTGTGGAAAATTTGTTGCATAGTGTCCATTATCATGACAATTGAAACGTTTTACCTTTGGCAAGTCTCACTTCTTTCCTACCTTGTCAGACTCCGATTTGGAATGGGATGCCTTCCCTTTCCCTTTCCTTGCCTTTCCAGCCAAGGCATAGTTCTCCTTATCACCACTCTTTGATGAGGATCCATCTTTTGTGCTCCACCGAATATCTTCTTGTACCAAATAAAACCATAGTCACTCCTAGTCTGATAGCTTCTCCCACCCATTCATAAAGTCCTGGTAGCTATGCCAACTCTTAGGACGGCCTAGAAGATCTAGGCTCACCAAATCATCTGAGGCAATTGTTATCCCAACACTTCCAGGTTCATCTCGACATTGAGTGAAATTCGTCAAGTATTTTTGTATCGTGTCACCATTTTCCATGTTGATCTTTATGAGATTGTCTTTCAGCGCCTTCTTCCTGTGGTTGTTGCTATTCTAAAACGGATTTTTCAAGGCCTTCCACATCGCATATGGAGTCGCCTTCCCATGGACACTCGAGACAATATGATCTCGAACTCCCTCTAACAAGATCCTTATAAACTTTGTTACATTCTTCTTCCATGCATCAAGATGTTGAGCATCTGCCGCTAAGGGCTAAGGAATATCACTGTCTATGAAAACCTTCAGTCCGTGATGAGAAATGGATTAAGGACCTATGGATTAGCTCAAAAATTAAAAGTTACAGGATTGGGTTGAAACCAATATGGTTGTGTATGTATCGTATTCCCGATTCTGACAATGCAAATGGTTGAAAAAATAGACACTGTATGAATAATTTATTGCACTTTGAATGCCGAGTGGGTTCGGCAGAGCACGGAGGGGCCAACCCTCCTTCCATGGAACCTCATCACGTGACCAATGAGAGAGCTTAATGTTAAGTGCGCTTAAGGAGCCTAATACCAGGTTTAATATTTAATTAAAATTCATTTAAGCGGAGTTTAATATGGCGGAGATTCTGGAGGCGCTCCCAAATTCATGCGGACTTCCACTTTTAGTGCAGTTAAGTGGCAGTTGCCCCACATTTAGTGGAGGAAATTGGGGCAAAGTTGTTTTGGTAATAACCCACTCAATTTTCGACCATTTTGAGAGTGCCAATAGTCAATTTCGACTATCCCAGGCCTTCTGAACTCAATGGAGTAGGTTTCAGAGCCATCAGAGAGTTCTAAGTAGGTGTTTACATCCGTGAAGTTCAAGGAGCCACCACGGCCACTAGGAGGCAGAATCAGTTTGAGGCCTAGCCATGGGAGCTAGAGGCCTTATGCAGAGATCCAATAGTCAAAATTGGATATTTAAGATGTTATGAATCTTATGAGATGGTTTTTAGAGCCCACAGAGAAATTTTGAAGGCCGAAAAACTTCAGTAAAGTTCCAGGGGCCATTAGTGCCAACTTTTTCCAACAACAGTGCAGGGCCTAGCTAGAGCAACTAGAGACCATATGCAGCAAAACAACAATCATTATTGATTTTAATAAGAATTTTGAATCCAATGGAAGAGGTTTCAGAAAGTTTTGAGGACTTATAGAGGTCAAAAAACTAGCAGAGAAGTTTTCAGTGACCCTAGTGCCAGGGGGTGCCGATAGGTGTTGGAGGTGAAACCGGAGTAGCCGGAGGCCATTTTTGATGAATGAATAGTCTATATTTACTATTTAAGACATTTTGGAACCAAATAAAGTGGTTTCAGAAAATTTTGAGAACTTATAGAGCTCAAGAATCTGATGTGAATTTTTGGGAAGCCCTGGGCAAACTGTGGAGGAAGGCCTAGTTTGGGGATGCAGTGCTCGTTTTGAGAAATTTATTAGTCGATATTTGGTGTCTGATGTGTGATGGATACATAAGGTGTGGTTTTAGTGACAGAAACATAATTATGAAGGAGTTAGTGCCATGAAGAATCTCAGTGTAGCTTAGTGCATTGACTGAAGGAATCGTGTCTAAGGGAGCCTAAAGCTGTTTGCAGATTTGGAAAGCCATGAGAGGGATATATATGGTATTATAATCCCTTTGGATCAGTTTAGTATCCATTTGAGTTAAGTTTGGAACTTGTAAAATAAACCTTACCATAATCCCAAAGAGCCAAGTCAAGATGACAAAGCTCAAAGGATACATAGCCCACAAATTTTGGGTGAAATCCTAGATTAATTTTGCTGTTGTGTATGAATTTTTTATTGCTTCATTATGTTGCTATTATACGTGTTAAATTTCATCAAGAAAAAAATGAACTTAAGACACATAAATAGTTAAAAATCATACACCACTTTCAAGTAAATAATTTCACAAATTGCCAAGTATAAGCTAGATCATTTATTTGTTAAACTGAGTGGGAGGTTCTTGAAATACATAACAAGTTATCCAGACCATTTTTAGATCAGTACATTTTCCTCGAGCACTTCATCCATCCAGTCCTTCCATGCTATGTAATTTTAATTTCCATCAAGGGAATATTCGGGTATGAAACCATTGAAAGACATCTTGATCTACTACAAGGTCCCGGAGAATAAATCTACAAATTCGATGTACCTTTTTAAAAAAAACTCTGTTCTTCTCTTATATTGTGATTCCTGGCACTATGATACCATGCAGATAATCTATCAACGAGATTCAATATGACCTTGTAATGTACTAAAACAAAATATTGAATCCTTCTACAATTTTCGGAAACAAAACACGATTGCACAATCACATAACAAGTAAGAGAAAGAAAAAATCAATCACACAACACACGATGTATATGGGGAAATCACACTACTCAATACTCCATTATCTGTATATTGTATAAAGTCAAGACCATGAAACAATACAATTATTTTCTCTCACTGAGAAACTCCTGCACTCTGCCAACTGTCTCACTCTGATATAGGCAAAATCAATCAAATACTTAATCAATTACCTCTGCTTGACCAACCTTGCTCATGCATTCCTTGAGGAATTATCACCCTATTAAATATGAAATTCCAAAGAACTGATTATATAATCCTACCAAGGCTTCTTGATGAATCTATAAATGGGTTGTATGTAGGTTTTAACCCTGAACAGAAATTATCTACACACGAATCTTATAACAAAAAATAAACAATAGGGAGAGCATTAAACATAAAACATATAAACATAGAGATTTTCCTCTAGATCCCAAATCGGGACGACCAACTTGATATTTCATTATATTCCTTTTAGTGTTACAACACATATATATACATGCCAAAGCATACATAAACCCTAATCCATTAACCCTAGATTAGAACATAATCGTAGTTCCCTTGACCAGATCTACAAAAATACCAGGGGCCGAAAACCATCGTACCCCAAAACCATGTGCGAAACCATGCACAAAACCATGGGCATGGACCGCCCATCGGAAATTAAGGACCAAAAAAATTTCGCCGGGGTGCTGCCCCAGACCCCGACAAAGGGGGCTACCACCCCCCCTGTGACCCCCCCATTGCGCCCAGTGCAAATGGGGGGCTTTCGCCCCCCCACACGTGATTAGTTGTGGAAATAATATAACACATACCCAACATTATACAAGTTTCTAAACATGAAACTGAAGGTTATCTTCCCTTTAACCTCAAACTAAACTTGCCCTTCCTTAGAATTGACATGCAAAAAATATTCATAGTGAATTATCAGTTAACTGATTGATCACTCTGGACCTATCAATAGCTCATCTCTCAGTTAGAACTAGTTAATCTGATTTTAACTCGATTAATTGAGTTAACTAGTTACAACTCACAAATAACTATAACTGGAACCCCTAAAATCATGGGAGAACTCTACATGCCTCCTCTTTGACCCTCAACTCTAATTACCTAAGATAACTAAGTCTTTTTGACTTATTTAACTAATACAAGTTCTCATGATATGAAATTAAACTCTTCCAATTTAATTAAGGGTAAATTAAATCATAAGCCCCCTTTGGGTGCCATTTATTGGTATTTCAACAAACAGGAGGACCATATTTTACACCATATGGGGGAGTCCTTGCAATTTGTGTGGGGCACCCAATTTTTTTACCATGAGGATCAGGGGAAGTGTGTATTAGTATTGGTAGATAGTGGGGCCATCCAAAATTATATTGATGCCCGGTTGTGTTGCACTGAAAATTGTCACCTTGACATTCTACTATCTGTATGATCTCATTATCACTCATACTTTCCTCATTTTTAAGTCTAAAACATCATTTCCTCATGTCAAGCCTTAAAAATAAGAGAAAAGCTCTCAAAAGTCTCTAAAACTTGGGTATCGCACTTTCTCTTTGTCTTACCTGCGGTCCCGCACCTAATGGTCATGTCTCCTGCATACCTGACCGCAATTTCTCTGTGTTAAGAGTGCGGACCCCTATAAAATATTAAAAAGGCACAAGTAAACTCAAAAAGCTCACTTTCAGTCATTTCTAGAAGCCTCTGGAAGGAATCTTGCGGTGGCAGAATCACTCTTTTCAGGTTCATGTATCCCATGCCTTAAGGAGCTAACCCCTTGATGTGAGGAGCTTATCCTTTTGAAGGAGGACTCTATCCCTTCATAGGTGGACTGCAACCTCCTCTTTTGCACTATAAAAAGAGGCCTTGGGCAGCCTCAAAGGGAGTTCAAGCTTTAGTGTTATTTGAGGTAAAGTGTTGTTGGAACTTAGACTCCTTTAGCTGAGATTTTATGAGGAAAGATTACATACCTGTATGTATCTCGGTTAGAAGAGTGCAAGAACTATCAGAGTAGAGGAAATTCCTGCTTTGGACCCCGGGAGGACCTGTTCAACATCAAGGCTGAAAAGGTTGTAAGGCTCTTCTACTATTTCAAAGTTAATACAAATAAGTTTGTTTTTCTCAATAAGCTGTCAATTGATTGTTTATTTTATGGATTCCTTGATCACCATAATAGATATGATTTATGAATATATGCTATGCAAATGCTATTTGATGTTTGTTTGTTGGTGATTGCAGATCTTCGAAGATAACTCGTTCGGGCGACTGAAGGATGACTACTACAAACAAGCGCTGGACCAAGGTAGGATCGTAACACCTTTGTAGCATTTACTTATAAATCGTGATATATCTAGGGAAAGATAGATTTAATTGTATGTTTGTTGCTAGATTATCTTCTGATACTAGGGAGATCGGTCTTGTCCGCAAGATTGATTTATCCAGCCAACAAATTGGCGACTCCATTGGGGAAAGATTTTTTATTTTTGGTTTTCCTTTGTTTTGACTTGAGAAAATGATTTTTTCTGGTTTGTGATTGATGTATACTTGCCTGGGTAGCTTAGGTTTAATTTGCTTTGAAAAGTTTTGAAGTCTTTTGTGTTTTTATTGAATTTTTTTGGGGACCGCACTTTATCTTCACACACAGTGCGGGCATATTCACACTTTCCTTAAGTAACCAGTGCGGGACCGCACCTGTTGCTTCTGGGGCCTGCGAAACCTGTTAAATTTTTTGAAAAACTTCAGATTTATTCTTCCAGTTTCAGTTTAGATTTGATTTAGGACTCTTAGTGTCTACCCAGATCTTTATTTTTCCTATCAAAAATCTCTTGTGAGTGAGTTTCAATAGTATTTTTGTTTTGAGTGATTTTCTAGAGTTTTGCATACTTGGAGTGGTTTTCACTTTGTCTCTGTAGTGACTCAAAGATTAGAAGCTCGAAATACCTTAGATCACACTGGTGTATTTTTGTCTTCTTGATGAGTCTGATTTGGTTGCGAAATCCATCCTTTTTGAGAAATAGATCTAGTTTTCTCTTTGCAAGTCTTTGAACAAACTTTGTTATAAGTTCTGAATTTCATTTTTACAAAAGAAAACATATCTAGATGTTTTTTTATTTGTTTGTTATTTTGTGCAAATAAATCCTTAGTTTACTGAACAACTAAGAAAAACATTCTAAAAAAAAAATTCAAGCTTTTATTCAATTAGATTTTTGAAGTTTTTAGATATCAAAATTATTTTTTCATAGTTTTGAGTGCTTTTCTAGAACTTGTAGATCTCTTTTGAAAGAAAAGTTGTTTTTTGTAGTTTCGAGTTTTGAAAGTGAAAGGGATTTATTGTGAGCATTGATTGTTTGTCTCGTTTTGAGTTCTTATTGAAAAACAAAAGATTTTCTTTTCATTTATTCTTCATGTTGAAAGAAAGAATTGTCTCTTAAGAAATTGCATTTCTTGAACTCTTTCTTTAGCTAGACTTCATTAAAAGAAAAACGAATTGCTTATCATTTTAGGTGCATTTTTTAGTGTGTTTGGATTCGAGTCTTCACACCATCAAAGTTTCATTTCCATACCTATTGACTTAAAGAACAACCCATATAAACAACGCTTAATTAAAATTGATCTGGTAACTTTTTCTATTTCTAGGGCTCTTATCACCAATATAGCTTAGGCTAGTATCTTGGAGTAGGGAGTAATTAACTCTCCAAGATAGTAAAAACAAACAAGTAGATAAATCTTGCAGTAGGAAATAAATCCAATTGTAATTGGTACATTCTGGGAAGCTTGTCTTAAAGGATTTAATCATGAGATCATGTCCGAACCTTTGAGACAATCAATTCTGTTTCATTGGGAATGATAGAAGATCTGCGTGCATTACAAACGGTAAACCTTGGATTAACCATTGTCGAGGAGCCTGGGGTCACTTGTTGGTAAACCTTGGATTGACCATGTCGAGGAGCCTTTAAGGGGATTGAGCTTTGTTACTCTGCCCTTGCGTGTAGAATCATATTGTAGACTGTTCCCCCAGTTGTATTTGTTACTGTTGGTAACTTTAGTGTCCATAAACTTAAGATTATTTCCTAAGGTGACGGTGAAGGAAAGATCTCACTGTACCTGGAGCAGACGTCGACTAGACTCACTTGGATTCTCTGGGGGTTCTCTTCACTCGAGATGGTTTTGTGAAGAAACTTGTGCCAATCTGTTTCATTAAGCAGGTTGTCGGAGTAACTGTTCCAACTGCCCGTTCTGTATTAAACTTCTACTAAGTTGGATTTCATCACCAACTAGTTTTTTTAGTACGACAAGTTACTATTTGTGTGTGGTTTGAACTCTTAGATTTTTTGGGCATGTCATTCAGCTGTTTGTTCCTTTAGAGACTTTGGGTGTTTTTCTTGAAATTTTCTTTGTTTGCGTGTGATTAATTAATATTCAATAGTGGAACAATTACCGAGACAGTCCCGTAGACTTCAGGGGAAGCCCCTTGAGTATACACCAGGCCAACTTGAAGGGTTGCGAGCTCTAGTATCACCTAGTGGCAGTAGAATTAGATCAACAGAAGCCGGAGATTCATCTATAATTGTTCATCCTAATTATCAAATACAAACAACAGAGCATATTAAAGAGCCAATTTCAGTTTCTGAAATTACTGGAAGTATTTCTCCTTCCAGTGAATTAGCTGAAGAACCTGAAATTTCTGAACCTGACACTGGACCTGCTGTTTTTGAACCATCTTCAGGGTTTGTTACTCCAACTTCTAGTGATTCTGGTTCACATAGGGTAAGAAATATCATTATTGAAAATCTTCCTTCTGACCTCATATCTATTGAAGAACTTGTCGGTCTAGACGAAGACGTAACTCTTCCCGAAAACCAACAGAATTTGAATCTTAGGGAGTGTGAATCCATATTATACAGTCCTTTTAGAAGTGACACTTGGTATTTATCTTTAACATATTTTTTAGAAAACCCGGGTCTTAGTTTTCACCACCTCGAATTCCATTTCATCCTACACCAAGAGGTTATTATCCTTCATCGATCATGTCAGGAGATTCATCTATGTTTTCCTAATCACCGAAAACATTTTTACACAGTGGTCCTTCTGTTCCTTCGGGGTACCAGGCACTCTCTGGTACTTTCTTAGGAGAAACTCCTCAACCGA
Organism: Pinus albicaulis; assembly: GCA_034641835.2. NCBI lineage: Eukaryota > Viridiplantae > Streptophyta > Pinopsida > Pinales > Pinaceae > Pinus > Pinus albicaulis. Next base: position 122,829,258 of record CM076570.1, on the reverse strand, counting down.
CTGAACAAGTGTTATCATCTGGTATTAATGGAGCTAAAACTGAAACATTGAATGCAGAGAAAATCTTTATGATGTCTGGTAATATCCCAAATCCTCAACCTCAAGGTAGTTAGTTACCGCCTGGGGGCAACCTCAAGGTAGTCAGTTACCACCTGGGGGGAAACCTCAGGGTAGTCAGTTACCACCTGGGGGGCAACCTCAAGGCAGTCAGTTACCACCTGGGGGGAAACTTCAAGGTAATTTTTTACTAGGACAAGCTGTAGGACAATATTTTTTACCTGGAGAACAACCTCAAGGACAGTACATACCTCAACGTTATCAACCTTCAGAACAATACATACCCCAAGGTCAACCCCAGACTCAGTATATTCCTCAGGGTCCTTATCAACCCCAGATTCATTACATGCCTCAGGGTTATCAACCTCAAGGTCAATACCCAACTCAAGGTTTCCAACCACCTTCTGGTCAATCATTTGGAGCTGGAAATGTACAATTTAATTATCAACCCTACGTTTAACCAGGATATGGTCCTACATATGCACAACCTTCTACGGGACAATACCTCGGAATGAACATGGTGTGGAAAAAATCTCAAATTCAACAGACTATGCAACCTAATGTGCAATTACCTAATCAACCTGGACAACCTTTGGTTTCTGGTCCAACCCAACAACCTGTCCAGCCTACTGTTCAAGTCCCTGCACCTGGTTCTGTTCAGCAGCTTGGGCCTAGTACACCTCAGACTCCGCCTCAAACTGCTGCAACCACTGCAACATCTGTTCAACCTACAACACCTGTTTCTGGAGTATTTGTAGCTCCAGTTTCTTCTATCCCTGCATCTGTGAAAATTCCTCAAGTATCTGTACCCCAGTGAGGATCCACAGTTCAGATTTTGGTCTAGATGCCTACAGGACAAGATGGTACAAGTACGATTGCCACAATTCAACTGCAATTCACATATCAACTATACTAGGGACAATATCAATTCGGTCCCGTTGCACAAAATCTAGTTTATCAGTATCAACCGTATCTTGGCTATACTTATCAATAGCCTCAACAACCCCAGTTTGGTCTGGTTAATCCTGGTTTTCTAGGAGGTTATACCATTCCTAATGCAAATCTGATTCCGAGTTATCCTGGATATCCTCCTCTCAGAACTGGTCTCATTACTCAAGGTTTTCGTGACCCTAACCGTCAGTTACCATTTATTGCAACTTTGCACTTACCCTATTTGTCGCGCCTTACGAATGATCCAATTTACTATCTTCCGTATTGGCCGCCAATGCCTAATAAGTTGCCCAGTGATATACCAAAATTCGAGGTAACTCAGGAGAGGATCCGTCAAATCACGTTATGACTTATCACCTCTGGTGTGCGTCTAATTCGATAATTGATGATTCAATTCAGTTTATGCCTTTTTCAACGAACTCTTATTGGTCTTGCCGCCAAATGGTACATTGAGTTACCACGAGGCCCTTTTAATAACTTCAATCAGTTAGCAACTGATTTCTTAACTCATTTTCAATTGCCTGTCAGATACGACAATGGCACAGAACTATTGACTTCACTAAAACAATCCACGTCCACATATATTTCTGATCATATTCACGAATGGCGACATAGAAGGCGTTTAGTGAAAGTTTTCATTCCGGATCAAATTTTGGCGGAATGGTTCATTAAATCATTATTACCCAAAATCACTGAAGATGTAGCTAAGGGAGGAGTTGTTACTGAGGAGCAAGTCATTGCTCAGGCTCAGTACCTTGACCTCGTTTATACGCAGTCAGGTACTTTACATGAAAAAATCCTTGATCTTCCAAAACACGGTCAAATAACTGCAGCTCCTTTAGGGTCTTATGCTGCTGATGGTATGATTGGTTCAGTTAGTACTAAAAGCAAGAAGAAATATTCAAAGAATTCTTCTCCTATAATAACTTTACCTGATTTCCCGAAAGGAGATTCTTCCAATGAATTTTCTGCTGACATCCATGTCGTAGAGTCATCTACGACCAAATCTAAATCTGGCAATAAAAAGAAGGGGAAGAATAAGAATAAACAAAAATCAAAAGATAAAACAGATAAAAATGAATCTACTGACAAAAAACACAAACCTCGCTATCCTTGTTTCATTTGCGATGAGGATCATTTTACCAAAGAATGCCCACATCAAGCAGAGGTTTCAAAATTCGTTAAAGGTTCTCAACAACCTGCTGTCTTGAAGGATCCTTTTCCTACTCAAGATAGTAAGATGATTGGTTCTACCTCGAACGCCTCAGAAGAACCCATTATGATGATGTCTCATGTCAATATTGCGACACGATCGCAAGATTATGGTAGTAAAAATCCTGTTGGTGGTAAAGAAGCAGAATATTCTAATTCAAACACATCAACTACACCTCCTCCTGTTTCTGATCCGCTACAGATCGAGAAACCCAACTCAGACTTAGTAATCAAACTGCCTGTTAAAGGTGTACTTTGTAAATCAGCTTTCAATCCACATGTGAGAGCTGCTCAGAATCACAACATTGTTGAGGACTTAGCTATTTCCCCTTCAGCAATGTCAGCTTTGGAAGTGCTGCAATCGTGCCCAGCACAACGTAAATTACTATTGTCTGCCATAGGAGCTGTCAATATTCAGGATTCGAACCTAATAATCTTCGATTTAGAGAATAGTACACCCCGCCTACCCCATCAAATGGCTTTCCAGATTCCAATATTATTAAAAAACAGACCCGTCTTTCGGACTATAAATGATGAAGGGGCTTCTACGTGTATTATGTCAAAAACAGACCCGTCTTTAGAAATTGCATATTAGGCTGTACAGTTGTTTTCTGATCCTTCTTCAACCGAAAATGATCCAATGAATGTGATCCATGAGGAATCACTTTCTATATCTAGCTCAGATACAACACCATTTCCTGATCTTGTTCATACTGATGAACAGATTCGTGAATTCTTGTCTGTTGATGATTTACCATGGGAAGATCTACATCACCGATCTTCGTTTTTACCTGAGCTTGATCATTTTGAAAATGATTTCTCTTCTATTTTTAATATTGATTATGTCAAAGAACCACAGAATCCATTACAACATTATGATTATGAGTTAAATTTGGAAAATATCTCTCGAATGGTTCCTATTGACATTTCAGTTAAGCCAGGAATTGTTGAAAACATTCATATAGGTGCTTCCTATACGGACGATGAAATCCAAACTTATAAAGACTTATTTCAAGAATTCTGTGACGTGTTTTCCAAGTCATATGAATAAATTCCAGGAATCGATCCGTCAATTGTTGTCCATGAAATTAAGACTTACCCGGATGCTAAATCTGTCCGACAACGTTTACGTCAAATACATCCGAGAAAAGCTACTGCTATCAAAGTCGAAGTTGAGAAATTACTTCGTGCAGGTTTCATTTATCCAATTCCTTTAACCGATTGGGTATCGAATATTGTTCCTGTCAACAAAAAACAAGGAACGATAAGAGCATGTATCGACTATAGGGATATTAATCGAGCTTGTCCTAAAGACAATTATCCAACCCCTTATATCGATCAAATTATTGATGATTGTGCTGGTAGTGAAATCTTCTCCTTTATGGATGGTTTTTCCAGTTACAATAAAATCAACATACTCCCTACTGATCAACCTAAAACAAATTTCATTTGTCCGTGGGGAACATTTGCTTATTGCAAACTACCCTTTGGATTGAAGAATGCTGGGGCAACTTTTCAAAGGGCTATGTCTTACGCATTTCATGACATCAAGCACATTGTGTAGCATTATCTCGATGATTTACCTGCCCATTCTTCGCGTAGAGCCGATCATCTCACTCATTTATGAGCTATCTTTATGAGATGTAGGCATTATCGAATTCGGCTGAATCCACATAAATGTGTTTTCTGTGTAGAATCGGGTCGCTTACTGGGATTTTTCATTTCAAAAGAAGGCATTCGTGTCGATCCATCGAAGGTGGAAGCTATCGTCAATCTACCTCCTCCTTCGACTCTTCGCCAACTCCAAAGTTTGCAAGGGAAAGAAAACTTTTTACGTCGTTTCATTCCTAACTACACTGAGTTAACAAAGGGTTTTACTAGGTTGTTAAAACAGAATGTTCCATTCTTTTGGGATGAGATCGCTGATCGATCTTTTGATGCACTCAAACACGCATTGACCCATGCACCATTATTGCATCTTCCCAATTACAACTAGGATTATTTTTTGTACCTCCCCGCTTCTCATTCCACCATTGGGATGGTTTTAGTTCAGGAAGATGAATTCAACAATGAACATGTGATTTACTATCTTAGTCGAAATCTGCATCCGACTGAGATAAAATATTCGCATGTGGAGAAATTGGCCTTGGCAGCTGTCCAAGCTGTCCAAAGATTTCGTCACTACATCTTATTGTGAAAAACCACAGTGATTTCTGACTGTAACCCCATGATGTATATCTTGACCAAAAAATTGCTAGGGGGCAAGTATTCCAAATGGATAGTTATTGTGCAGGAATTTGACTTGGAATTTGAAAAATCCAAGGCAAAGAAGTCTTTGGTTTTTGTTGAACTGATGTGTGATTTCCCGTGTACTAATACTGAAACTGTGGCGGAGTAGCCCATTGCGAACGAATCCTTGTTTCTTATCAGTACTCTTGATCCTTGGTATGGGGATATTATTTTTTATCTCCAAACCCAATCTTTTCGGCCTGAAATCTCACGATCTCAGCGACGGAAAATACATTTCCAATCCCAACAATACAATATTATTGGTGATACACTCTATCATCATGGAGCGGATTCTATTTTCCGACATTGTCTTACTCATAAAGAAGCTGAGAAGGTTCTGAATGACTGTCATTCTGGAGCATGTGGCGGTCATATGTCTGGGTATGCCACAACCAAAAAGATATTTCCCACTGGTTATTTCTGGTCGTCCTTATTCAAAGATTGTATCTATGCAGTCCAGAAATGCCACAATTGTCAGGTCTTTGATTGTAAAATGCGTGCACCACCCGCTCCTCTTCACCCTATAATTGCTGTCAGTACTTTCGCAAAATGGGGTATTGACTTTATTACATGTAACCCTCAGTCGGCCGGGGGGCATGCGTATATTATCCTAGCGGTAGATTATTTTACTAAGTGGGCCGAGGCGATGCCTACATTTTCGGCAGACGACAAGACTGCTGCAACTTTCGTGTTCAATCATATAATTGCTAGATTCGGTGTTCCTCAAGCTATCATTACGGATCATGGAAGTCATTTTCGAAATATCATGATGACTGAATTGACAGATCAACTTGGCCTGCACCACGATAGTTATACTCCATATTACCCGCAGGCTAATGGTCTGGTTGAAGCTATCAATAAAGTTTTAGTCCCTATGATTAAACAAATCATTGGTATTCATAAGTCGAATTGGCATACCATGCTATTTTCAGCACTTTGGGCATATCGAACCTCAGTAAAAACATCAACTAGTTTCACTCCTTTTCAACTGGTTTACGGTTTGGAAGCTGTGTTACCTATTGAATGCAAAATTCTGTCATTAAAATTAGCCATAGAATTACTCCCAGCTACTTCTGAAGAAGAGAAAATTTTTTTGTACTTAGCTCAGCTAGATGAGAATTGACGAACTGCTGCGTTAGCAAATGAGGCTCATGCAAAACGAATGAAAGCTCAATATGATAGAAATGTTACACCTCGTAATTTTTGAGAAGGAGACCTAGTTTTAGTATACGATCAAGCGAATGATAAGCTAGGGGCTGGAAAATTTGTACCTATGTGGCATGGTCCTTACATTGTTAAGCGAAAGCTAGCAAAAGGGGCCTATGAACTGATATATTTTGACGGGGTCTCCTTAGATAAACCCATAAATGGGCTTTATCTGAAGAGATATTATGCTTAAATTCTGATTGGAGATTTTTGTTAGATTAGTTTCTTTACTGTTGGTATGTCTGAGATTAGAAAAGCGTGCCTAGTTTAGAGTGTGCTCTTATCACTATTCCTGCTTATCTGGGTTTTTACTCTTGATATTGCAGATGTCTACATCTCTTCAAACATATATTGGTTTTTCTGATGGTGCTTGTCATAGCACATGGAACATTTCTTCCGCAGCTTGGGTTATCTATTCACCCTCTGATGAGTTAGTATCCATGCATGGGGTAAGCCTCGGTCAAACAACGAATAACATTGCAGAGTATACTACAGTGATTGAGTTATTATCTGAATCCATATCGTTTGGAATTCAGAGTTTGATTGTTAGGTTGGATTCTGAACTCGTTGTATTACAGCTTAACAGGGTTTATGCCATTAGAAATCTAGTATTATTACGATTATTTTTTAGAGTTCATCTCTTGGAACGTGAGTTTGATTACATTGAATATCAACATATTCCAAGACATTTAAATACATTAGCAGATGCAGTTGCTTATAGTATGATAAATAGACATTTTCAATAATCAAAACAGTAAATTACACAACATTCGATAACATGTTACACAAGATAGCCGGTAATAATGATATATCATAGCATAGAAGTGTGTTTCAAAATATACATCGTCTTTGATCACTGATTGAAAAACACCTTATGAACGGCAAAAATGATAATACAAAAAGTCAAAAATGTCATGAGTCTACAAAATCGATCATCCTATCCCTAGTGATGATCACGATAAGAAACTATTGCTTGGGCCACCCTACACAGGAACCTCCTAAAAGGTCCTGGAACCCCAATCACATATCTCTGTAACCTAAGTGGAATATCATCTATATCAGTTTCTGGAATATCTAGTGTCAAGCACTCTAGATGGTGCTCCAAGTCGATCAGGATCTCTGCTGATTGGCTCTGTGGGCCTGGTGGTGCTACAGTTGGGTGTCTCCTCTCATAAGGCTGGAGAGCGGCTGGTCGTCGTGGGCCCATGTGTGCATTTAAAATTTTGATTATTAGTTTTGGACGATTAAAATATTAAAAAAAATTAGAACTTAGAAAATATTGAAAATGGTTTTTACCTGAATCATCCCACTGTTCTCCTGCTGGAAGAGCCATGTCTCGGTTGTTGCGAAAGTCCATCCCGACATGTGGAAAATCCTCAATAAAAAAAAGTTAGTTGTTCAACCAACGAAAATATGCAGGCAAAAATTGAACAACCTCTATGCCCTCAATGTGACAGGCCATCAAAGCTGCCCATCGAATCATCCGAGGTTCTCGGGCACTGCCTGGATCGACTGGAATGCGCTGCGGAGCCAGTAAGGGTATCCTCTCCAAAGAAAATGTAACCACAATGGATCTGTAACCAAAGTTGTTTAATTTCCCATTTTTTTCTCTGGTTATTTGGCCTTTCCAATTGGCCAATACTGCATCGCACCAGTTGAATATGGTACCTTGGAAATAATCTTCTGCAATCCACATTTGGCATCCAGTAGCCACATGCAATGCTGCACTCCCAAACAATCTAGTAACAATGAATGCAATGACTTTAAGCTCAGGTCAGATGATAGTTTTAATATCAATCCGTTTATCCTTGGGGTCTGCTCGATCATCGCAAAACTCTAGTCGAAGACTAGCGACAGACTGGCCACCTGGCCTAGTCCCAAACAGAGATAATTGTTTTCCCCTCTTGGACAAACCAGTCAAAAAATATATATCCTCTGGATCAATTTCGAGTCGGTGGATGCCAATCATGAAACACTGGGCCTGTCTATCCCATCTGTTTACTAGCCATGTCAGGAGGTCTACTTGGGCCCTCATGCCCTGTATGGCCCAGAACTTGTACAATCCGCATGCTCTCAATGCCTGCAGTGTGGGCATATGATTCATTTCAGTGTCATCTACATCCTCGTGCTCGCGTTCTCTCCAAGTAAGCATTTTGAATGTCCTACATTACACAAAGAGACATATTAGAACAAACTTGTTTGAAAAATTTTGGGTGAAAATTGAGAAAATTAAGTTTTAAAATTCATTGTGCGGGGTCCGCACCCGTTACTTATACACAATGCGTAGGAATGCATGGGCGATGTGAAATAGGTGCGAACCCACGAATTTTTTCCTTGTAGGAAAAGTTCGGGGTCCGCAGGGCCCGCGTGTTGCGCCTGCGGACCCCCGTGAGCGATTTTTTAAACCTATTTTTCCTTCAAAAATGAAATTTAAAGCCTAAAAACAAAATGTAAATGGATGGAATGCAAGTTAAGGAGGACGTGGATTACCTGGAGCTGACGGATTTTGATTCCAACGGATAGATTTTCTAGAATCTTCACTGGAACGTTTTTACCCAAAAGCTCTCACTTTTCACTCTGAACTCAAATGGTAAAAATGAAGTTAGAAAAGCCCTTTTTATAAGTTTTTTCGAATAAATGAATTTTTAATTTGTTTATTTTTCACTTTAAAAAGGTAATTTTTGAAATCATTTTTATTTATCTTAAACAGGTATGTGTAATGTTTCGAGTTTTTGTGCAGAAAATTGGATTTTTTCGGAAAATTGATCGTTTTTCAACAAAGAGCATACTTTTATCACTTTTTCAGACTCTTTCAAAAATTTACGAAAAAGAAAAACCTTGGAGTCCTCTTTTAAGCCCTTTTTAGACTCTCGAAAATTGAAAAGATTTCCGAGCACTTGATTATTTGAACTCATTAAAATAAATGAATGATCGTCCCTTCAGTATAAGTTTACCCCTTTTACGGACTGAAATGGACTATTTATGAAAAAGGTATACGTTGACTAATTACAGTCAATAGATTTCTCTCCTACATTATTTTATCCTTTTTCATTCTCGAGAGACTAAATTTATGAAAAAGTACACCCATGGAGTTTTCTTAAGTTTTTCTTCTGACTCTCTAAAACTGAAAAACCCCGAGTTTCTCCTATACTGGACTTGTTAAAATTTAACAGTAAAGGATCTGTTCAATTTTAAATAGGAATGAACCACTCCTTCTTAGGGTTCGAATCTTAAACTAAGTTGGAATCATCTGAAGGATGAGATTATAAACAAGAAAATGTTATCCTCCTCAAGCTTGTCAGAAATAAAGAGGTACTTGCCAGAAATGGTGGGGGAAAAGAGAGAAAAATGAACCTGTTTGTTACATTTTGATTTTTCGAAAACCATTAACCACTCTTGAACACGACACTTTTGTTCACCTGGGTTGGAAAATCCTTTGCCTAACAGTTAATCAAACCATATTGAATGTCTTCAGCCAGTTTCTGGGTATTAGCTTTGGGTCAATATTCACCAAGCGATCTACAGTGTCGTTATGTGTTCAAGAGGAAAGTTCAAACAAACCATTCATCTGCAAAATATTTGTTTTCCATTTTGACCATCCCTGAGTTAGTCCTTGCCAATATATTTATTCAAAACTTGATCTATGATTTCGTGTTGTGGGCTTGCCTACGACGGATCACTTTCTATCGATGACAACTCATTATCTAGGAAGTTGATCTAGAAATCGTCAATACCTTGAAATCTGCATGCCTCAATGGCAGGTTTCTCACCTTTGACGACAGGTTGCATCATTGTCCTTCGATCGAATAATTTCGTGACATGTTTCACTTCAACTCATTCATTCACATTTCATGGATTGTACTGAGTACTTTGAGGGCCATTGAAATTACTGGTGGTTACTCTCACACTTGTTAACAATTCACATTATTGACTGGTAATCAAGTGGTTTCTACCATGTTCAACTTCGACACATTCATTCACATGGATAGAATCGTACTAGTTCAAGAAGCAGAAATCAAGATCCTGGATATAGTTTCTACCATCCAGGCTGTGAGGAATTTTTTTTTCATTTATACAGTGGACTATTCATAAAAATATGGCTGCATCCATACTGTGTCTACACATGTCTATACTGTTGATGTATTGAAAAATCACTCCTGTATCAGAACAGTTTAAGTCAGTTTTCTAGTTAGTTTTGACCTGAGTATGGGAATGTCTACCTCAGAGATGATATGTCTACATATATATATTTTTTGCATTGAATTTTTTTATAGGTTCCGACTGGGGTTTCCATAGGATGATCCTTGAAATGATAAAGTACTTCACTCTTCATACATGACAGACTCTATCTTCATCTATTACAGACTTCGCACTTTAGGGGGAAATCTGTTGCATTGAAAATTGTCACCTTGACATTCTGCTATCTGTATGAGCTCATTATCACTCATACTTTCCTCCTTTGCAAGTCTAAAACATCATTTCCTCATGTAAAGCCTTAAAAATAAGAGAAAATATCTCAAAAGTCTCTAAAACTCTGGTATCGCACTTTCTCTTTGTCTTACCTGCGGTCCCGCACCTAATGGTCATGTCTCTTGCGTACCTGACCGCACTTTCTCTGTGTTGAGAGTGCAGACCCCTGTAAAAGATTAAAAAGGTGCAAGTAAACTCAAAAATCTCACTTTTAGTCATTTCTAGAAGCCTCTGGAAGGAATCTTGCGGTGGCAGAACCGCTCTTTTCAGGTTCATGTATCCCATGCCTTAAGGAGCTAACTCCTTGATGTGAGGAGCTTATCCCATTGAAGGAGGACTCTATACCTTCATAGGTGGAACTGTAACCTCCTCTTTTTCACTATAAAAAGAGGCCTTGGGCAACCTCAAAGGGAGTTCAAGCTTTAGTGTTATTTGAGGTAAAGTGTTGTTGGAACTTAGACTCCTTTAGCTGATATTTTATGAGGAAAGATCGCATACCTGTATGTATCTCGGTTAGAAGAGTGAAAGACCTATAAGAGTAGAGAAAATCCCTGCTTCAGACCCCAGGAGGACCTGTTCAACATCAAGGCTAAAAATGTTGTAAGGTTCTTCTACTATTTCAAAGTTAATACAAATAAGTTTGTTTTTCTCAATAAGCTGTTAATTGATTGTTTATTTTATGGATTCCTTGATCACCATAATAGATATTATTTATGAATATATGCTATGCAGGTGCAATTTGATGTTTGTTTGTTTGTGATTGCAGATCTTCGAAGATAACTCGTTCGAGCGATTGAAGGACGACTACTACAAACAAGCGTTGGACCAAGGTAGGATCGTAACACCTTTGTATCATTTACTTATAAATCGTGATATATCTAGGGAAAGATAGATTTAATTGTCTGTTTGTTGCTAGACTATATTATGATACTAGGGATATCAGTCTTGTCTGCAAGATCGATTTATCCGGCCAACAAGTTGGTCGAGAGGAGAGGCATTACCACTACAAAGTTTCAGGGAATATCAATACTAGTTCCGAGAGACAAGACTATGCAGTGCAACCAATATGTTCCCACTTTGACAGTGGCCATGGGGAACTATACGATGAAAGATCAATTTTTGTAGTGGATGTGCCTGACACCAATGTGGTGTTGGATGTACAATGGTTGTGTTCCCTTGGTAGAGTTACCACCGATTGGAGGCAGCTCGTGATGGAGTTTACCGGGCCAGATGGTAAGCTAATAGTTCTTCAGGGTATGTACTCCTATCCCCCACAAATAGTTTCATATCATCTAATGAAGTCAGACTTGAGGCATGGGTACATAGTGTGGAAAATATAGTTGAGGGATTCAGAGGCCTGAGGACAGACCAAGTCTCCGAAACTGGAAATACAGGCTGTGCTGGATAGGTATGCAGGAATTTTTGGAGATATACCACCTAGACGACCACTAGATAGAGGATTCAAGCATACCATAGAGATGGAGCCTAGTGTACAGGAAGTAATTACTACTCCCTATAGGCATCCCAAATCATATAAGGATGAGATTGAATAAGCCATCAGAGAGCTATTGGCATTGGGCCATATTAGGCCCATTTCCAGTCCCTTTGCTTCTTCAGTTGTGTTGGTGAAGAAGAATGGCGAGAATCTGCGTAGGGCACTCAATAGGAAGACATTGAAGAATCGATATCCCATACCGCGCATTGATGAGTTGATGGATGAACTTTGAGGAGCCAATTTCTTCTCTGAGATAGATTTACAATCAGGATATCATCATATCTGAGTGAGGGATCAAGACATCCTGAAGATAGCATTCAGATGTCACTATGGGAATTTCGAGTTTCTGGTGATGCCTTTTGGATTGACCAATGCCCCGACCACGTTCCAGTCATGCATGAACCGTGTGTTCAGGGGGTAGTTGGAGAGGTTTGCATTTTTTTTCTTTGATGACATCTTGATCTACAACAAGACGTGGGAGGAGCACCTGCAACACTTAGAGACAATGTCGTGTATTCTGGAGGAGCAACAGTTCTACGCCAAATTATACAAGTGTTAATTTTGGCTGACAGAGAAGTTGTACTTAGGAAAAATTATAGGCACAAATGGGGTTAAGGTGCACGAGGAGAAGGTCATGCCATTCAGGATTGGTCGGAGCCAGAGATGTGACAACGTTGAGGGGGTTTTTGTGAATTTTCACTTACTACAAGAAGTTCTTCAAAGGCTTCTCATAGTTGGAAACACCCCTCATATATTTGACCAAGAAGGGAGATTTTGCATGGACAGATGGAGCTCAACAACTTTTAATCGCCTCAAGGAGGTGATAGTAGTTTCCCAATTTTGGCACTTCTGGATTTCACGTAGTCTTTCACCTTGGAGTGTGATGCTTCAGTTGAGGGGATTAGAGCTGTCTTGTCCCAAGAGGGGCACCCCATTACTTTCGAGAGCAGTAATATCTTACCACATGAGAGGTTGTATGCTATATACGAGAAGGATATTTTGGACATTATGCATGCATTGCCAAGTTTAGTTAGTACTTATTGGGTAACATATTCAAGGTGAAGAAATATCATAACAGTCCTCCCCACTTCATCGAGAAATAGGGCCTCAATGACATACAATAGAGATGGGTCAGCAAGGTGCAGGTCTATGATTTTGATATTGAGTATGTGCAGGGAAAGCACAATGTGGTATTCGATGCACTATCTAGGAGACCTACAAGGCTTTCACCCATGAGCATTAGCCATGACTGGAAGGCACATTTATTAGTGGAGTACTCCAAGGATCGTCAAGCATGTAAGATACTGGAAGGAATTCATGCAAATGAGCGCTATCGGATGATGGTAGAGGATATCTACTATAACAGGCACATATTTCTGTTCTAGGCTCGCAGTTGAGAGAGCGGGTACTTCATGCAGCTCATGATTCTCCAGTATCGAGGGATCAGGGGTTCAGGAAGACATATATGGCTGTGAGAGAGCGCTTCACCTAGAAGGGCCTCAAGGGAGATGTGTTGAGATATGTGCAAGAGTGTGAGGCATGTGAGAGGAATAAGGGAGATTTGACACATCCAACAAGATTATTGCAGCCTTTTCCCATTCTCGAGGGAAAATGGGAAAGTATTTCTATGGATTTTATCACAAGACTTCCCGTAGTGTAGGGGAAGGATTGTATTTATGTGGTGGTTGACAGAATGAATATATATGCACATTTATTTGTGATTTTGACTCGGTACTCAACTTCTCAATTAGAAGAGTTGTTGTTTAGGGAGGTTTTCAGCCTACATGGAATCCCTAAGCCCATAGTCAGTGATAGAGAAAAAAAATTCATGGGGGGATACTAGCAGGATATTTTCAGGTTAGTGGGAACAGAGCTCACCCTGAGAACTAGTTACCATCCACAGACAGATGACTAGATAGAAAGGGTGAACAAGTGGCTAGAGGGGCATCTGCTGAATTATGTGACCGGGAAAAAGAAGGCATGGATTTGTTGGTTGCACTTAGGATAATACTGCTACAACACTACACATAATATGTCCATCGATATGACTCCTTTCAATGATTTATATGGTTATAATGCTTTGTCTTTTGCTGACATTGTTTTTGGAGACACCCAGGCCCCAAAGGCCAAAGATTGGATCCAAGAGAGGCAAGACATCCTCAAGGCTCTTAAGGATAATTTGTTGACAACTCAGAATCAAAAAAATATATATGCTGACAGGAAGCTGGTAGAGAGAAATTTTGAGGAGGGGGACTTGTTTTCCTATGCTTGCAGCCATACTGATAGCCCACTTTGAAACAAAAGGGGGCCGAGAAGATGCAATGCTAGTTTTATGGACCTTACAGGATGACCAGGAGGGTCCTAGAGGTAGCTTATGAGTTGGAGCTACCACCAGGAAGAAAAATCCATAATATATTTCATGTTTCATGCTTCAAGAGAGTGTTAGAGAAACAAATTACGACAATTGTGGAGTTGCCTCTATTTGATGATGATAGACATCTCTCAAGAATATTTAGAGGAGGAGGCTCATTAGCTTGCTAAGATATTGGGCGAGTTTTGGAAGCTAAGATTGATAACGTATTATAGAAGTTGTTTCTGAGTCACTGGGCCAACGCAAAGGAGGGAAGATGATCTAAAAGGACTATATTAGTTTGCTGTGCTAAGTGTCTTTTCAATGATAAACATGTGCATTCTTGTCTCCATAGTTTGCTTAAGTATTGAGGATTTTAAACAAGAAATATAAGTGATTTTAGTGAATCAAAAGCATGAAATAAGAGAAAATAACACTGAACAACAATGCGTAACAGAGAAATAAAACCACACATAATATTTACACAGCAGGCATGATGAAGCAGTTCACCCCTCCTGGGCTACATCTGCTAGTTCAGCTCCCAGTGGCATGTCCATCTTTCATTATGCTCAAAAATTTGAAAATACATGTGTTTACAAGCCTCAAATGGATATTTTCTCTACACCAATGGCTCCAGAATGCTCCAATTAGTCTATATTGACTTTCCATTCACCCCATTTGGGCGAAAATTGACCCTCCTAGTAATTTTCCCAATATCTCCTAGAAAACCTCCACTAACTGTGGAGAAATCCACCTAATTGTGGTTAAATTTGGCCAAAATCCAAAAATTTGGGGGTGCGCTATGTTTTACCGCTATTCCTAACAATAAAATTTAATTTTAAGGGGAGGGGGTGGCCACATGCCAACCCCCAAAACCCCACGGATTGCATTAAACTTTGGAGCGGAACTCCATGCAAAAAATATGGTTAATGGCATCGAATTGGAGTTTAGGGCGGAGTCAATCAAAAATATCAGCGTAACCATAGCTGGAATCCCCGCCATGTGACAAGGTTCCAACATGAAATGGTTTTCGGGAATGTACTGTCGGATTTTACATTGGATGCTGCGATTATAATGTAATGTGACCATAATCTTTGGACCACTGGCGGTCCCAACCCCCATATGCATAAGTTCTAAACCTTAAATATATTTGGTGGACTAATATACTTAAGAACCATTATAGCATGGGCGGTTAAGTTTTGTGGATGTCATGCCAGAGGTCACGGGGTCGAGCCCTAACCTCCAATCAATTTTACATTGCCACTAAGGGGACAGGTGGCGGCCTCATGGCTAGCCATGTGTCACCCTCCCATTGGTCCATCCAATATAACATACAATTCCAACATCAAATCATAATGTGACACATGTCCGCTTCTGACTGGATTTGAGAAAAGGAATATTCTTAGGAATATTCCTTTTTTGTTGACTGTGCACCCTCATGCTGACTGGGCATCCTAGTCAAACCTGTCGTAAAACTTTGTTGTTTGGGAATTTGATTAGAACACGATATATCCCTCATACGACATCGGTTTTACAAACCGTTCACGGTGCCGGAATTAGGAAGATGAGATCTACGCAACCATCCCAGTTTCAACCCAATCCTGTAACTTTCAATTTTGAGCAAAATTTATGAACACCTGATCACATCTTCCCGGAAGCTTTTAGACCCCAAAATACTTTGATTACATGTTCCGTAGATGAGGGTACAACTCCTCACCTTTCCAACCTCCATCCACTTGTCCTTGCTTGGCTTACTGCCTTTGAGCCCAACTCGAAGGTAGTCAACACTGCCCCTCTTGGATACTATTTTCCTCCTGTCAAGAATTGTATCTTCCTTGAGCTCATCCAGAAATTTTGGCAAGAAATCTTCAATAGAAGGAAACTGAACATCACTTCCTTGATCATCAATCAAAGGTGGCTCATACAAACGTAAGTTTTCAACATTAACAACTGAATACATTTTCATATATGAAGGAAAGTCAAGTTGAAATGCATTATTACCAACTTGCTTTATGATCTTGAATGGACCATAGCGAATGGGTTTGAGCTTTTTACCTTCCCCTTGCATCCTTTCTTTGCTTATGTTCAACCATACCTCATATCCCTCTTGAAATTTGTGATCAAATCTATGTTTGTCATGCCTCTCCTAGTATTTTCTTTGACTTTTCTCAAGTTTTTCTTGAACTTTTTGATGTATAATCTAAATTTTCTCAATGAACTTTCGAGCCTTATCAATGTCACTATGCCCATCAAATTCAACATCCTTCTCAAAGATGAAGTCTAATGGTAATTTTGGAAAATACCCAAAGCATACTTCAAAAGGTGATGTATTTGTAGAAGAGTGCTTTGCCTAGTTGTAAGCGTGATGAATGTAATGTAGTTGCTCATCCCACAAATTAGGATGTTTGGTGCAATATCCTCTCAATAGATGCACAATGGTTCTGTTCACCACCTCAGTTTGGCCATCAGTTTGCGAATGAAAAGCAGTACTCTTTTTCAACTTTTTGTCCATCATACTCCAAATATTGGACCAAAAATTCCCAATGAACCTGGAATCCCTATCACTAACAATAGAAGTTGGCAATCCATAATGAACCCATACATGTTGAAAATAAATTTCATCAGTTTGCTCAGCAGTAATGGTTTTCTTACATGGCATAAGTATACACATTTTACCGAATATATCCACAAATACATAAATATAATCATGTTGTTTTCTTTACATAGGTAGACCTCCAACATAGTCCATGGAGACACTCTCCCATAGCCTTGATGGTACCGGTAGTGGCGTGTACAACCCAAGTTTCCTATTGCTAGGCTTGCTTGTTAAACACATAGAACAACCTCTTATAAAATGCGACACGCTATCTATCATGCAAGGCCGATAAAAATACCTCTGTAGATGCACCACTGTTTTTCTTACCCCAAAGTGTCCAACAATAAGAGATGAATGAGCTTCTCTCATGACACTTAGCCTCTCTCCTTGTGGTATACACAATTTTCCCAAATGAAATAATAAATTTTTATGCATGTGATAATCATTTTCCTCAACTTGATTCCCTTCACTCAAACTAGCATACACATCCTGAAAATCAACATCATGAGCATATTGTTCTATGTAACTCTCATGTACAATAGAATCATTTTTGAGTAAAGTAGAAGCACTTATAATTGGCCTCGAAAGCATATCATCAAATTTATTGAAAATACCTTTCTTGTACCTTATAATCAAGTGAATTTTTGAAGAAATACCATCCACCTGAAATGTCGTGATTGCTGCAATTTTGTTTGTGACTGCAAGCACTATAATGGTTGGTGATCGGTATGTATAATCGTCTCTTTACCCATCAAGTAGTGTTTCCACTTCTTGACACTTTGTACCAATGCATACAACTCTTTTTTATATGTAGGATAATTAGTTACAACACCATTGAATGTTTCAGAATGAAAAGCGATAGGCTTACCATGCTGCAAAAGAACTGCCCCCATGGCATAATCACTAGCATCAGTTTGTATCTCGAATGGTTGTCTCAAATTTGGTAATGCAAGGACTAGATCTAAAATGATCTTGTATTTTAAAGCTTCGAAAGCTTTCTGTTGTTTTCCTCCCCATTGGAATCCTTTCTTCACACTTGTCACTGCATGCATAGGAGCTGTGATGCCAGAAAAGTTAGCAATAAAATTTCTCCAATACTGAGTTGCACCTAAGAAACTTCTTACCTCGGTTACTGTTTTGGGAGTGGGCCAATTCACAATGGCTTCCACTTTAGAGGGATCAATTCTCAATTCGCCTCCTCCTACAATGTGTCCCAAATAAACAAAAGAAGTCTTTCCAAACTCACACTTTGACATCTTAAGAAACAATTTATCTTTTCTCAAAACATTGAGCACTCTATTCACATGCAAGACATGTTATTCTCTTGTTTTGCTGAAAAATCAATATGTCATCTAAATACACAATCACAAATTCATCAAGAAATGGATGTAAAACACTATCTATAACACGCTTGAAAGTCGTCGGTGTATTACACAAACCAAATGGCATAACCAACCACTCAAAGAGTCATTGTTTGGTTTTGAATGCAGTTTTCCATACATCGCTTTCTTCTATTCTTACTTGATGATATCCACTTCGTAAATCTAACTTAGCGAAAAACTTTGCTTCTTTTAGCTGATCAAGCAAATCATCTATCCTTGGGAGTGGGTATTGATTCTTTACTGTTATCTTGTTCAAAGCTCTGAAGTCTACACACATGCGCCAAGTCCCATCTTTTTTTGGAATCAAGACTATGGGTGAACCGCATGGCGAAGTTCTTGGCCTTATGATTCCTTTGTCCAACATCTCCTTGATTTACCTCTTTATTTCCGCATTCTCCATTATCGACATGTGACACATGCCGATGTTTGGAAGAGGACAATCTTGCTGCAACTAAATCTCATGTTGAATCTCCCTTTTTGGAGGCAATCCTGTTGCCTCCTGAAACATCTCATGATGTGCATCAACTACATCATATCGATCTGATTTCAACTTAGGATCAAAACCCTCAAATGATTCATGATTATCATTAGCTTTAGGCTTAATCATTAGAAGAACAAAAATTTTACTCGAATTTACCAACCTCTTTATCTGTCTAGCATTTACCATAGTAATGTTTGTCTTCTTGCGATTTGCTCTAACAATGTACTCCTTGCCATATTTGAATAAATGGTATTTGTTCTCATGGCAATGGAAGATCACTTTCCTATCATACAAGTAAGGACTCCCCAACACAATACCTCTTATGTCAAGTGGAACCACAACTAATTCAATTGTCAACAAAATGTGCAGTTATTGCAAACCACAATATACACTTCTTTGAAACCTGTAAATTTGCATCCTTACAAGTCCAACCAAGTGGATATGGTTTTGGATGTGGAATGGTCTCAAGATTAAGTTTTCTTGTGACCCAATGTCGAACAATGTGTCAATATTAGTATGTTTGGATATGACCCTCACATGAAACAGTTCAACTCTTTCTTCTTCATTTGGAGCATGTATGTGACAGTTTCATGTACTAGTACCGTTTTTAGTTTCAATTTATTTGCCCTTCATTTTCTTCAATCCCATGGTTGCAATTTTAGATTCATCACCTGAATCCTCTCCTAAATCATGTTGAGTTGTAGCTGCATTTTTTTGTTTCCCTTTGTTGTTGAAATATTTGGGCCTCTTTTCAGGATGTAATTTCCAACATTGATTTTCATTATGGCCTTATTTTGAAAAAATTTTGCAAACCAAATTTTCTCCCTCTTTCTTAACAGATGCATTCTTTTTGCTTCTACCTATTTAGTTCTTCTCTCTTTTTTTACCCTTAAAAGGTTTGTTCCTACCCTCTTCAAAAAAAAAATTCCCTCTAGCTTCTAGATGTGTGGCCTGGACACATACCTCATCTAGACTTGTGGGGTTGAACATGAGAATAGTATGTTTAAGGTAGCTATGTAAGCCTCCTATGTACTTGAGAAAGGGATCTTGGCTCTGAAAATATACCCCTAATAAGAGATATCTTCTCCTAAATTATTGGGTGTATTCTTACACATTCTATCGTTTCAATTGTTTAAAGTTTTGCCGGTTCATTATGGCTTTCTACATATGAGCTAATGGATAAAATTGTTGTTTGATTGTAGAAATGAAATTAGTCCATGATAGAATAATTTTACCATGCTTCTTGATCTCCTCCTTTGTCTTGGCTTCCCACCAAACAAGTGTTGCACCTTCCATTCTAAATGAAGCTAATTGGATTTTGGTATCATCATCTTGAAGGTTCTGGATTCTCAAATAGACCTCCAATTACCTAATCCAATTATCAATATTTTATGCATTGACTTCACCATTAAACATTGGCAATTCAAACTTAACATCAAGTTTTAAAAAATTACTTTTACCAGTGTTCTTTGACTTGTGTGACTGATGTACTAAAAATGAAGTAGAGGATGATGATGATGAGGGTGAGGATGGTGAATTTCCACTGCCTTCATTTTCTCCATTGCCCTTCTTTGACTTATCTTCATCATTGTGACCTCCTGATGATCCATGTCCTTCCTTGTGAATTTTGGATCCTTCTCCTTATATTTTCTCATTCCTTTATTGATAAAGGATTCTAACCATCTCAGTCAAGTCAAGAAATGCTTTCCTGAACACTCTTTCTTCCTCTTTGGGATCAACTTATTCATGGATTTATCCTTCCTCTTTAGGCATGATTAATGCTGCTTCTACTTCCTTAGGAGGTGAACTAGGTGGTGGAGATTGTGGCAATCTTCCTCTCCTTTGTTGTGGCTAACTTTGAGACCCTCTTGCTTCCACCAATTTTTCTTCTCCTCTCTTGAGCTTGAGCCTAGTAAGCATCTAACACTTGCAAATAGTTAAATAAATATTTGCACAAAACAACACCAGAGAATAAACTCTAGCTCTGATAATAACCTGATCTGAAAGGACTATATTATTTTGTTGTGCTAAGTGTATTTTCAGTGATAAAACATGTGCATTCTTGTCTCCATATTTTGCTTAAGTATTGAGGATTTTAACCATGAAATATAAGTGATTTTAGTGAATTAGAAGCATGAAATAAGAGAAAATAACACTGAAAAACAATGTGTAACAGATAAATAAAACCGCACATAACATTTACACAACATTCATGAAGAAGCAGTTCACCCCTCCCGAGCTACATTTGCTGGTCCAGCTCCCAATGGCATGTCCATCTTTCATTATGCTCAAAAATTTGCAAATAAATGTGTTTACAGGCCTCTAATGGTTGTTTTCTTTGCACCAATGCCTCCAGAATGCTCCAATTAGTCTATAATGACTTTCCATTCACCCCATTTGGGCGTAAATTGAACCTCCTAGTCATTTTCCCAATAGCTCCTAGAAAACCTTTAATAAATGTGGAGAAATCCACCTAACTGTGGTTACATTTGGCCAAAATCCAAAAATTTAGGGGCGCGCTATGTTTTACTGCTAGTCCTAACAATAAAATTTAATGTTAAGGGGAGGGGGTGGCCACATGCCAACCCCCAAAACCCTGCGGATTGCATTAAACATTAGAGCGGAACTCCATGCGAAAACTATGGTCAATGGCATCGAACTAGAGTTTAGGGAAGAGTCAATCGAAACAGTCGGCGTAACCATAATCGACATCCCCTCCATGTGACAAGGTTCCAAAATGAAACAGTTTTCGGGAATGTGCTGTTGGAGTTCTGTTGACAGGAAAATATGTCCGGCCAACAGTAGAGGATCTCCCCGGTAGAAAATCCCAATTAGACTTAGAACCGTTTGGAGTAGGGATCCCGTCCGGGGTGTGGGTCCGGCTACCACTTAAATGACTTTCTCTTCGGTTTCGGGCAACCTGATTGAAACTGCAAACATACACTTATTCACATGATACAGAATACATGATTGATGTATCAAACCAATATATGACACTGTGCGTAGCAAGGTAATAGACACAATGCATACACTCAGGAAGTGTCGTTAGCAACACATCTATGGGGCATGCATGCAGGATAATCTGACCACCAAAGAAAGAGTTCTTTATGGCAAGAGTATCCCTTAACTTTCCGAAAGATATGACGAAACGCTAATAAAACAGTTCATTAACATTCATCATAAGAGTAAATAATAAACTTGAGCATCATCAACACAATCACAGATAGCTATGGTGCATGAATGATACTATTAATAACACAGATTCATTAATCAAAAGATATTCTGAAACTGTACGCAGAATACACACAGTGTTGTCACAGCTAAACACATCATCCAATCAAAGGGGTTTTAACATGTATTGTATTACATAGGCCAAGAGTATGATTCTTCAATTACAATTCAATATTGCCTTTCAGTCCACAAAAGAGCAGCCCCTAACTATGTGCCCCACAGGGGTATTTATAGATTCAAGAAACGCCCTTATGGCCTTCCGATGCTTCAACTTCCCGACGGTTCAGCTTCCCTGCGACCTTTGCCGAACATGCGACCTGCGACCTGAAGATTTGCGACCTGCGACTTGGTCGCAAGTGCGACTTGCGACCTGGGGACAAAATGCGACCTGCGACCCAGCAGTTAAACTATGGAGGTGGTCGCGTAATTGAGAATTCTGGAGCGTCTATCTTCTTCTCCTTTAGGAAGTCTTGCCAGGCCCGGTAATCCGCTGCTATAGGGGAGACTAGAGAGGTTTCTTCTTTTAACCGATGCGTACATTCCAAAGCATTCGGTATCAGAGTCTCCTTCTTCTGGGAAATCAAGATTGAGAGGGAGGCAAGCTTGGTATAGATTTGTACTGGAGTGACAAGCAACCGACTTAGGTTCTCTTGTGATGCCTCGAATTATGGTGCGGCAGCCGCTTGTCTCACGGGTTGCAGAAAAGACTGAATTTCCTGCTCTGCTTGCTCCCAGTCTTTAGTTTCATCCAGTGCCCCTAATGACGGAATGTGATGAAGAGCGTTCATGGAGTCAATACCACTGATCAGGTGATTATATGCAGACATCACTTTGTCCAAATCTTTGGCTAGCTTGTCTTTGGACTGCATATTCATCCGAATTTGTACTTTGGCGTCTTGTGTATGACTCCAATCTTTCCTAGGCACATGTTCGGGAGCTTGTTGATACTGCGCTGTCCAGTTTATCATTTTTGTCCAAAGCTACCGAGGCCTCCTTGAGCTGCTCATGCTTCACTTTGGTTTCCGCTCGTGCCTCTGCTAATGGGGCCACTGTTTGTTTTAGGGCGAGCATTTCTCTGTATACTTGCTGCATGGTCTTTTCCAATACGTCACACTCTTTCATGACTGCTAGAGGGACTTCATTGACTTGGGAAGGCTTACCCTGGAGCTGTCGCACTTCACTCTCCAGTACTGCTTTCTCCTGTTCCGTTGCTTTTAGCCTGTTTTGTAGGGAGATAATCTCCCTGCTCATTCTAGTGACATTTTCCTCCGTAGCTGCGGCAAAGGCGGTACCTGCTGATGCTATCATTACAGGGTTAGTCCTTGTATCTGGGACTATGTCCTTTCCAGTGGCGACCGTAGATATGGCGGAATGGCTTTACGCCAAGGCTTTTCTTCTCTCTTGCCGTATTTTGAAAGAGAATTGGTCAAATGTCAATCTAGTCAGGTCGAAGACCTCTTCTTCTTGTTCCCTGGGAAAATCGTCATCAGGGAGGATACTTTTCTTGCCACTCGGAGGAATGTCCAGGGGAGATATGTCGATATCATCTATCAATTCATCCTCTCTATCCTGTGTTTGTCCTTTTTCTTTCTCCTTTTGCTGGCGCTCGGCTTCCGCCTTGTCATGTTCCTCCTTCTTCCTGCGTTCTGACTCTGCTTCTGCTTCTTTTTCTGCTTTTCTCTTTCGCTCTACTGCGGCGGCTTGTTCTGCCTTCTTTTGACGATCGAATTTGTCAAGTTCTTCTTTAAGTGCTTGTTTTGCCGCCGCCTGTGCTTCCTTTTCCTGTCTTTCCTTTTCCTCAGCCTGCTTCTTTTTCCGCTCTGTCCTGGCATCTTTCTTACGTTTCTCTTCATCCTCCTTCATTTTATTTTCCTCTTCCTTCTTGGCTTGGGCTTCTGCTGCCCTTTGCTGATCCGAGGTGTCAGGCCCTGTACTGGTCCGTGTTCTTTTATCTTTGGAGGAAGAAGCGCCTCCCAGTTTATGGCTCCTATCTTCTAAATTATGGTGATCCTTTTCTTCTTGGTCAGAGTCGATCCCCGGAGCTAGATGCCTATCTGCGTTGTACCAGTTTCTTCTTTCATCCTCTACCAGGCGCTCAACATGCTGATAACTCCATCTAAAATTGGCCCTTTTACAATGCTCAGGAACTATCCTGACTGGGTCATAAGTTCGGCAATCCAGATTTCTGAAGTGGTAACTTTTTACCTCTTCCCCTTCACGCCCTACTTCTCTGAAGTCCTTGAATGTATAAGCACCAATGGTGAGAGGTAGAGCGGGCCAAGGTTTCTTCTTCCCTTTGGAAAGGACATTGGAGAAGCCCGAGGTCATCTGGGAACATACCTCCTGCATGAGCACCTTATCGGTAATAAACTTAGGAAGAGCATGTGGTGCTTTGAATGAGACAAATACTCGGATGATTGTAAATTCAGCGAATGGAAACCAGTGTGCCACCTGACCTAGTGTCTCCATTGCTCGCCAAGACATGCAGGGGGTGTCTTGACCAAAGATTTTCCCGTAAAGGGCGGGAATGAATATATGAGAGATTTGCTCAATATCTGACTTGTACCTGGATTCCCAGAATACCTTGGTCTACAAATGGATTGCCCGGGTATGTTCGGAGTCCCAGTTATGTGGCCATCCCTCAACATGCAGCTGGGCACAGACAACATCTAATAAATACGAAGCCATATAAAATTCTGACGACGCTCCCTCATCTGGGGCTAAAGCTGAAGCCAAATTTGTGTGCATGGAGCCCATTAATATACCAGCCCAATTGAACCGAGTGTCGTGTACTGTTACGTGTTCCATAATGGTTTCCCATGTTCCGTTGAAAGTGGTAGCGTCCGAACGTCCGTACACTCTGCACAGCATGGCGGCCACTAACTTATACACCTTCCTCAGACTGGCCACCGGGTACTCCTGGTCTTTCTTGATTTTAAATTTATCTGGTTCCACCCACCATTTTCTGATTGTATCAACCATCGGTACTTCATTTGTGGAAAACCATCTCGGGGTAAAATTTACCTCTAGGTGGGGTAGCGAGTAGTAGACCTGTGCCTTTGAGCTTTCCAACGTTGCGAAAGTTTTACCTCTACTATCTCGAATGGCGAAATTCTTAGGATCTGTCTTCTGTATGATCCAGTCTAACATTTCTGGGCACGGAAAGATGGCGGGATGTGACCCTGCTAGGTGCAATTTGGATTTCTTGACCTTCAGGTATACTTCCCGGTCCGGGAGATCTTCCGGAAACTCGTCTTCTGGTATGGCGAACTCGCGGTATACTTCGTACCACCTAAGGCTATCCTCCTTTGCGAAGGTGCAAAGGGTGTCTCTGTATATTGGTGGAGGAGATGTTTGTATGTCTGTATCTGACTCTTCCTCCACCACCTGCCTACTTCTCCTTCGGGATACCCGGGGTGCCATATCGCTAGAGTCGGAGAGGACCGGTACCGTGTCTGCTCTAACTTCACCTGTTGCATTCAAGAAAGAATCCCAGGATGAGAAAGACATGATGATAACGGCTAAATAAAGTCTACACATGCAAAGTTTAATTGACTGTTCTTTGGGGGTCGCTGGGTCGCTGATCTACAAAAAGGACTCACATGCGACCTCGCGACCTTGCGACTAGGTTGCAGGGTCGCAGAGTCGCTAACAGGGAGTTTTGCGACCTTGCGACCGGGTTGCTAGGTCACAGGTCGCACTTGAACCTGCCGGGGGGTTTAGAGCACGCGCGGTTTTGCGAATAAACTCTCCTTAATGGGGAAAATACGCGGCTGGAAAGGGTCTAATCTAGAAATAAAGCACAGCCATGAGGAATCTGGCAAGACACAGGTGACCCTGGGGTTTGTGGGAACCAAAACAAAAAATAAAACTCAACCGGAAACCCTATCTTCTCACCAGTAAGTAATTAAGACCATGGGGTGGTTAGATTTTAGTAAGAAATGCTGGGAAAGGAAACATAGGGAGGAAATGGCAACTTACCTGGAAGAAAATGCGCCAGTCGACCTGTCAGAGCAATTCCACGATTTTCGCCGCGAGTCACAAATGCGACCTAGCGACCTGCCCTTATAAAAAGGAGTCGCACGTGCGAGTCGCAAGGTCGCAAATTGCCTGACTTCCGACTCTTGCGACCTGGCGACCTCTGCGACCTCAAGGGTCGCAGAGTCGCATAGATCGCATGGGTCGCAAATCATGGATCCGCGACTTAGCGACTTGCTCTTAAAAACTTTACTTGGCTTTTTCCTTCTTTAGTTTCAAAGGGGCTCCAAAAATTTTGAAGTGTGTGTTATGATTTTATGTATTTTTGGAGGGTGTTGTAGGAGCTACAACAAATGGCGATTCACTGGATGAATTCAGAGTCTCTGCTGATGAAGGGTCGATGAGGGAGGAGGGAGGGGTCTAATACTAGCTTGTTCTTTTACCTCAGAGTTTACACCTTCCTTCCTTTACCACCCCGCATAGTTTCCTGGCCTCTTGGCTTATTGGGTGCAGATCAACCGAATTTTAATTCCTCACGCTCCAGGATCGAGAGGGTCGGGGAAACCTTGGACAACTGCAGGGTCCGGTACAATTATTTCGTCCTCATGGTGTTGCTCCGCTGCCAGCGAACCTCTCGGCTCCGGCGGAGTCACTGCCTAAGGAGTCATGAACATTGCTCCGCTGCCAGCGAGCCTGGTCAGTACCCCGGCGGAGTCGTTACAACACCTCTCTGCGCAGGAAGCCTTTCTCAATCCTTTACCCTTTATTTGTGTGTGATTGCACTTATTTGAGAATGTGCCTGTAGCACTTATTTAGATGGGCATATTTTGCCTGGGCGGATGAGGGATCCCGACTTATTTTGCTTGCAGAGAGGTTGCTCCTGGTCTCATATGAGGACTCGGGTTTTTCCCGGATGACCTGCAATTCTCTTGAGTTAGCCTTGTTCCCTCACGATCCGGTTGCTGCTATGCAAGACCTTCTCTGCCTGCACCCTTCGAAGCCGCTAGGTGGTTCCTTATGCTTGAAGACTCTAGTAAGGCCGTGTACTATCCTTAGGTGCCCATCACAAGCGAGTTTCGATTGCCCCGTGTTTTGCGGGAAGGGCCTTTCATCAGCATAGAACCTCTTCAAGGAGTGAGCCAGTTGCGGGCAGCGTAGACAAGGTTTTCTTTGAAGAGTTAGAGAAAGAGTTTTTTTTTTTTTTTTTTTTTTTTTAAAAGGGTTTAAGTAAAATAGTGTTTGAGGTCATGCCCGTTTACCGGGAGGACCTCGACTTTTCCTTCCAGAGTTTGCAATCGGAAAGTATGGGGACCCACCTTTTCTTTAACCTGAAAGGGACCTATCCATAGTGCTTGAAATTTGGCATGTTTTCCTTTTTCTTCGTGTGCTTTATCCCATTTTAGGACTAGGTCTCCTACTTCAAATTTTTTATCTCCTGCAGACTTTTTATCGAACCATTTCTTGATCCGACTTTGGTGGATGGCGAATTTCTCCCGGGTTTTCTGCCTTTCCTCTTCTAATTTCAGCAGGGTGTCAATGCGGGTTTGCAATTCGGGGCAAGGGGTACCATGACATTCTTGAGACAACTGCAGAGCAGGAAGAGACAAATTGGGTGGGAGGAAAGCTTCTTTCCCATACACGAGAAAATATGGTGAGGTGCCTATTGAGGACTTAGGGGTGACGCGATCAGCCCAAAGTGAATTTTGGAGAGCATTATGCCAGTTGCGTTGGTGAGACAGTAAGGTCTTTTTAATGATGCGAATCAGATTTTTATTGGTTGATTCCGCTAGACCATTTCCTTGGGGATAGTATTTTGCAGAGTGTTTAAGAACGATGCCATTTTCTAAAGAAAAATCATATAATTTAAAAGATGAAAAATATGTTGCATTATCAAAAACCAAGGAAGTCGGAACGCCAAACCTGGTAATGTTGGAATGAATGACAAATTGCATTACCTCCTGGTCTTTGACTTGGCGTAATGGTACTGCTTCAACCCACCTTGTGAAGTAATCAGTGGCTGTTAGGATGTACCGGTGTTGCTTAGAAGAGTGGGGTAAGATCTCGCCAATGACGTCTAGACCCCATTGTTGAAAAGGTTCTTCCACTGCTACTGACAACAAAGGGGAGGCGGGACGCGCTTCTCGGCTTGCGAATTTATGGCATTGAACGCACTTCCGAACATATGCGTGGGCATCTCTGAAAAGAGTTGGCCAATAATAACCTGCTCGCATTATTTTATGGGCTGTAGTATCCCCGGCGAAATGACCTCCTGCTGGTCCATCATGCAGCTCGATTAAGATCTTCTGAGCTTCATCATATTCCAGGCAGCGTAACATGACCCCATCGGAATGTTTCCTGAAAAGCTTTCCTTGGATTAACTGGTAAGGCGCGGCTTTGAGTCTGATTGCACGTTTCTGCCGGGCATTTAGAGCGGGGTCCAATGTACCGTGTGCTAAATATCCGAGTACCAAGAAGGGTCCCTTACCTGAGGCAAGACGTCAGTTTGGTACATATCAATTTCTTGTTCCCAATTATCTTCTTCACTCTGTTGGGAACTTGTGGCCTCTGCAACCATCTGGCATAAGCCTTGTCCTTTAACAGTGCGTGCTGGCTTAAACTCTAAGTCATATTCTTGCATACACGCAACCCAGTTCCCTCGTCTCTCGCCTAGCTCCTGCTGCATGAACATTGAGCGAACAGCTGGTTGGGGAACGTAAACTGTGACATGGTTTTTCAAAATGTATGGTCTGAAATGTTTGACCGCTTTATATACCGCATAGGCCTGTTTCTCGATTTCGGGATAATTTAATTCATCTCCCTGCAGACCGGTGCTCATGAATGAAATGGGACGCTCGTCATTATTTATGTCCTTTTGTGTGAGTACGGCTGCCAAGGACGAATCCGAAGCGAACGTATACAAGCTGAAATCTCTGTCGAAATCTGGGCTCTGGAGGGAAGGCGCTTCGGCTATAGCTTTCTTGATCTGGTCGAAAGCTTCCTTTTCGGGCTGATTCCATTTGAAGGTAGCATTTTTCTTTATCATTCCCTGTAGTGGCTTAACTATCTGGGCGAAATCTGATATAAATTTACGTACAAAATTGATCTTTCCTAAGAAGGACTGCATTGCTTTCTTACTGCTGGGGGGAGGAATCTGAGCAATGGCTTTCGCACGTTCTGGATCAACGACAATGCCTTGCTTAGTTATGATATGGCCCAGCAGATTTCCTTCTGCTACAGCAAAAATGCTCTTCTTTGGGTTGAGCGAGATACCATATTTCCTGCACCTTTCGAAGATCTGTCTGAGGTGACGCAAATGATCCCCCCGATGTTTAGAAAACACAGTAACGTCATCCAAGTAGACCACCACACTTTGGCCTATCAGACCCCTGAATGCTATATCCATAGCTCTTTGGAAAGTTGCCCCTGCGTTGATTAATCCAAAGGGCATGCGCCTGTACGCGAAGGTTCCCCACTTAGTCCGAAAGGTAGTCTTTAACCTGTCTGGTTCAGCCACTAGTACTTGATTGTAACCAGAGAATCCGTCCAACAAGGAGAACATTTCTGAGCCGGACACTGCTTGTAGTATCTGCTCCATAGGGGGCACTGGGTAATTATCTTTACTCGAGGCCCGGTTTAAGTTTCGGAAATCTACACATAAGCGAATTTCACCTGACTTCTTCCGTACCGGGACCAAATTGGACACCCATGTGGAATGGCGAACTTTGAAGATAATGCGGGCATCCAAAAGTTTTTTGAGTTCTTTTAGAATCAATGGCTCCATCGTAGGATGTACTTTCCTAAGCTTCTGTTGGAATGGTTTTACCTTTTCTTTAATGGGTATCACATGTTGTATGATTCGAGTATCGTATGTGCGTAAGTCCTCATATGTCCAAGCGAATACGTCACGATACTTGCGAAATAGTTGAGTGAAATCTTGAGCTTCTTGGGGGGTGCAGTCTTTCCCCAGGTTGATGAATTTAGGATTATCTTCTGATCCCAAGTTCACTTGTCGATGAGCCAAGATCGAGCTCTGCACTTTTGCATTTGGGGGCCCACGGAACCGATTTTGCAGATCGAAAAGCTTCTCCAGCGATACCACCCCTTTAGGCATAGGGTTTCCTTTGACTTGCTCGTACTCCTTTTGCATAGCTTGGTCGTGCTCATCTTCATCTATAGCAGCGTCTTTGAATATCTCTGAGTTGCACATAAATTCCAGCACCTGTTGATCATCATCAAAAACACGCAAATTAGTGATATTGTCTGGCACGGAGGGTTTATACATAACTTCAATAGAAAAACCGTCCCTCAAAGGGGTAAACCTGGCGGCAGCATTAGCTAGAGTATCCGCCGTTGCGTTATGCATTCTTAGAACAGATTTAATTCCAAAAGCGTCAAAAGCAGAAATTAATCGCCATACCTCTTGCTGATACGCCTTCAAATGTGGAGACAAACAGTGAATAGTATTGCGTACCTGCCGGGTGATAATCTCGGAGTCTCCAATGACCCGTAAGCATTTTACCTTCAAATCCAGTGCCTTTTTAAGCCCAAGGATCAAAGCTTCATACTTGGCAGTGTTGTTAGTGCATTGGAACTCAAGTCGACAAGAGACTAAGAATTTTTTCTTATGCGGGTCAAGCAAAACGCAGCCAGCGCCAGAACCATCGAGATTCTTGGAACCGTCGTAATACAAGGTCCATATGTCGCTTTCCGGGTCCTTGGGGGTAATGGATTGCGGAGGAATTTCGGCTTGGTGTGAGACAGTTTGGGCTTGTTCCTCTGCGACGAGCGTCATTTCAGAAAGGACCTCGGGGCCTACTGAAGACTGAGGAGGTCGATAGCATCCAAAAATGGACTCCAGGAAACACATCCCGAGTTCCTCTTGGGAAAAGCTGATGGGTTCATTTGTGGCATCCAAATCAGTTACAGTATGTTTCATGTATGGTTCGCTTTCGACTCTGATTTGGTTATTTCTCCCCTTGTAAGGTAGCCATAAGTGGGACCAGTCTGTGGCAAACTATCCTTGCAACTTGCTAGACCAGTCCCTGCTAAGCAGTACACCATAGGCTTCAGGGATGTCAACAACCACAATATCAATACATTGATGGACCCTAGAGTCGGATGAGAGGCGAATGATGACATTGTTTAATTCTCCAACTGCTGGTACTTGTGATCTGTCTAGTTGAATGATTTTTGCGTCAGTTTTCTCTGGGAGGATGTTGAGTTTCTTGCACACAGATAGAGGCATGACATTCGTGGATGCACCGGAGTCAACGAGACAATTGTGAACGTTGAAATTAAACATCTCAAAAGACAAGAGGAATGGAGGGGTGGATCCTCTCGAATTCGCGTTGACAGCGTTCACTATAGATTGGATATCTGGACTGGTTTGTGCAGATGTGTTGCTCACAGTTTTCATATTTTGGTTGTTGGCGAAAGCTTTTAAAATAAGTTCCTTTTGATTTGTGATGCGGGCCAGCTCGTAGAGTGAGATATTAGCTCTGGTCTTTTTCATGTCCTCCACTATGTTGTAGCTAGTATCGGTTTGGGGACTAGGTTCGATAGTGGTTTTCGAGGATTCTATCGAGAGCTTGGTTTTGTGACTTGCTTTGCTGTTGCTATTTGTGGGCTTATCCGGCGTAGCGTGTCCTTCGTTTCCAGGGGGAAGAATTTTCCTCAGGAAAGCCCTTTTCTTGTCTTCATAAGATTGTTCGGGAACAGATCCTTTGCTTCTAAGACTATAGTTTCGAGTGGGCTGAGCCTTGGGACTGCCTGCCATGTTGATATCAATGGGAGCAAGACTCTCCCCCCCGCGGATTATATCAAAAGTGAGGACAGAGGCTCCTGGTTCCCCATCTAAGAGCGAACCTTCATCTCGATCAGAAACCTCATCCTCTGTCAGGTTTCCTGGAGTTTGGTCATCCAAAAGTTGGTTAACCACCGCAAGATTGTTTGGGAACAGATCCTTTGCTTCTAAGACTATAGTTTCGAGTGGGCTGAGCATTGGGACTGCCTGCCATGTTGATATCAATGGGAACAAGACTCTCCCCCCCGCGGATTATATCAAAAGTTAAGACAGAGGCTCCTGATTCCCCATCTAGGAGCGAACCTTCATCTCGATCAGAAACATCATCCTCTGTCTGGTTTCCCGGAGTTTGGTCATCCAAAAGTTGGTTAACCACCGCGGTCATGCTGCCAATCCATTGCGGGCATGTTTTTTCGGAATGGGCAGCTTGGTGAAAAGAGCAAAAATTTTCTTTCCCTATCTCTTCCACGTTGAGAGCGGCACTGGAGTTTGACGGAGGTCTGCTGGTGTTGGGATTACCTTTCTTGAAAAAGGGTTTTGGGGGTTTATTTGTAGTTGAGGTTTCAACGCCCTTTCACTTTAAGTCAGAGACCTCATTCGTTAGAAGTTTGAGGGTCTTGGCCATACTCTCGAAATCAAAAGTTTCTCTCTCTCTATTAGGGGTGGAAGACTGACCTTTTTTAGTGGTTGGTTTGTGATCATCTTTTCCTTCATGGTCCATGACTCCTATCGACAACATGTCCTTCTCTACCGCGAGAGCAGCAGCGTAATTTGCTGTAAGGGTAGCGCGGGCCTCACGTTTGACGAAAACGGCAATATCCCTAGGGAGAGCTTTAGTGTAGTAGTCGATGGTGATAGAATCGTCCAATGCTAAGTTTGGAGGAAATTTTTGCAATATCGTGGCGAAGCGTTGGTTAAATTCTTTAACCTTCTCTTTTCTGTGACACTTGATGGTGCTTAACTCTGTGAGGAGAATAGAGGGTGTTTTATCCTCTGCAAACTTTTGCAGGAACACGCGACGGAACTGGTCCCATGAAGTAATAGAAGCACTGGGTAGGGAACGGTACCAGGTGGCCGCAAGGTTTACAAGAGTGTGTGGGAACAGTCGACAAGCGACATCATCGGACTGAACTCTCATGATTTGTAGGGCCAGATAGAAACTACTAATATGATCTTCCGCTGAGGTACCTTTCTCAGGGTCAAACTTAGGAAGATGCTTCTCCGGGTGTCTAGGCATATCATGGAGAGGACCTAAAAGAGCCAATGGGGATTGAGCCATCCAGGCTAGGGGCTGCACCCTCCTGGGGCGCTGATGATATCGAGTTTCAGCCTCGGATTCACTTCCCGTCCCTGACACTGATGCTCCATCCTGATGGCGAGAGTGCTCATCTCGGTGTCTTTCACGGTTATTCATATTTCTAAGGTACTCCCAGTTGTGGAGAGGGGGTCTATTTTGGTTTTGGTGGTGATGATGGTTGTTGTGATGTCTCCGGCCGTGGACCATATCTCCTCTACCTCCACGTCCATGACCCCTATTAACCCCACCCTCATTTCTTCGGGGCCTATTGCCTTCTCTTACATTTCTTCGGGCTGTGTTAACTTCTCTCTCGTTCCTTCGACCCCCCTCTCCTTCTTCTCGCAGGTCGTACACTTGGTTGTCGTTCCACTGATGTAAGTCAGGCTGAGGTTCGGGGAAAGGTTCAGTATCAGGGAAACCTTCACTATCTTGGAGAATGGGGTCATTTTCCTGGACCGCCCGCCCGAGGTCTTCAATCATGGAGTTCACGAGTTCGGGTATGGTGCTGACAAGCACACCATTACGGGTGATGTTCTCAGTAGGGGTCCTAGTGTGAGCTAGAAACTCCATGATGGGGGCATATCGTAAATCCCTGACGAGATTACGGGCAACTGGGCGTAAGGATCTCAACTGTTCGTTGGTGATTTCAAAGTATCGAGCCTCCTCCCTCGGAATATCCTCTAAGGGGGGAAGAGGAGGTTCGTTATTTATGACCTCTCGGTGGGGAGTTTGTGATGGAATATCTGTCGTATGCTGGGAGGATGCCATGGCCCTCCTTCTAGTGCCAAATCTGTTGACGGGAAAATATGTTCGGCCAACAGTAGGGGATCTCCCCGGTAGAAAGTCCCAATTAGACTTTGAACCGTTTGGAGTAGGGATCCCGTCCGGGGTGTGGGTCCGGCTACCGCTTAAATGACTTTCTCTTCGGTCTCGAACAACCTGATTGAATCTGCAAACATACACTCATTCACATGATACAGAATACATGACTGATGTATCAAACCAATATATGACACTGTGCGTAGCAAGGTAATAGACGAAATGCATACGCCCAGGAAATGTCGTTAGCAACACATCTATGGGGTAATGCATGCAAGATATTCTGACCACCAAAGAAACAGTTCTTAATGGCGAGAATATCCCTTAACTCTCCGAAAGATATAACGAGATGCTAATAAAACAGTTCATTAACATTCATCATACGAGTAAATAGTAAACTTGAGCATCATAAACACAATCACAGATAGCTATGAAGCATGAATGATACTATTAATAACACAGATTCATTAATCAAACGATATTCTGAAACTGTACGCAGAATACACACAGTGTTGTCACAGCGAAACACATCATCCAATCAAAGGGGTTTTAACAAGTATTTGTATTACATATGTCAAGAGTATGGTTCTTCAATTACAATGCAATATTGCTCTTCAGTCCACAAAAGAGAAACCTTTAACTATGTGCCCCGCAGGGGTATTTATAGATTCAAAACACGCCCTTTAGGCTTTCCGACGCTTCAACTTCCCGACGGTTCAGCTTCCCTGCGACCTTTGCCGAACATGCGACCTGCGACTTAGGTGCCGATGCGACCTGTGACCTAAGTGCCCATGCGACCTGCGACCTGTGTGCCGGTGCGACCTGCGACCTGGGGACGGTCGCGACTAGCGCCTGAAAAGCTTAGCTATGGAGGTGGTTGTGTGATTGAGGTTTCTGGAACGTCAACTTTCTTGCCCTTGAGGAAATCCAAGTCTAGTAATCCGCTGTTATAGGGGCGACAAGAGGGGTTTCCTCTTTTATTCGATGCATACATTCTAGGGCATTCGGTATCAGAGTCTCCTTCTTCTGAGAGATCAGGATTGAGAGGGAGGCAAGCTTGGTATAGATTTGTACTGGAGTGACAAGAAACCGATTTAGGTTCTCTTGTGATGCCTCGAATTCTGGTGCGGCAGCAGCTTGTCTCACGGGTTGCAGAAAAGACTGAATTTCCTGCTCTACCTGCTCCCAGTCTTTAGTTTCATCCAGTGCCCCTAATGAAGGAATGTGATGAAGAGCGTTCATGGAGTCAATACCACTGATCAGGTGATTATATGCATACATCACTTTGTCCAAATCTTTGGCCAGCTTGTCTTTGGACTGCATATTCATCCGAATTTGTACTTTGGCTTCTTGTGTATGACTCCAATCCTTCCTAGGCACATGTTCGGGAGCTTGCTGATACTGCGCTGTCCAGTTCATCATTTTGTCCAAAGCTACCGAGGCTTCCCTGAGCTGTTCATGCTTCTGTTTGGTCTCCTCTCGTGCCTCTGACAACGGGGCCACTGTTTGTTTTAGGGTGAGCATTTCCTTATATACTTGCCTCATGGTCATTTCCAACACATCACACTCTTTCCTGACCGCCAGTGGGACCTCATTCACTTGGGCGGGCTTACTTTGGAGCTGTAGCATCTCACTTTCTAGTCTTGATTTCTCCTGTTCCGCTGCTTTTAGCTTGTTCTGTAGGGAAATAATCTCCCTGCTCATTCTAGTGACATTTTCCTCCGTGGCCGCGGCAAAAGCGGTGCCTGCTGATGCTATCATAACAGGGTTAATCCTTGTATCTGGGACTATGTCCTTTCCAGTGGCGACCGTAGATATGGCGGGATGGCTTTGCGCCAAGGATTTCCTTTTCTCTTGCCTTATTTTGAAAGATAATTGGTCAAATGTCAATCTGGTCAGGTTGAAGACTTCTTCTTCTTGCTCCCCGGGAAAATCATCAACATTGAGGGTACTTTTCGCGCCACCTGAAGGGATCTCCAGGGGAGATATGTCAATGTCATCTATTAGCTCATCCTCCTCATCCTGCGTTTGACCCTTTTCTTTCTCCTTTTGCCAGCGCTCGGCTTCCGCCTTGTCGTGTTCCTCCTTCTTCCTGCGTTCTGTCTCTGCCTCTGCTTCCTTTTCAACTTTTCTCTTTCGCTCTGCCGCGGCGGCTTGTTCTGCCTTCTTTTGACGATCGACTTTGTCGAGTTCTTCCTTAAGTGCTTGTTCTGCCGCCGCCTGTGCCTCCTTTTCCTGTCTTTCCTTTTCCTCTTCCTTTTTCTTTTTTCGCTCTGTTCTGGCATCTTTCTTACGTTTCTCTTCATCCCCCTTCATTTTCTTCTCCTCTTCCTTCTTGGCTTGGGCTTCTGCTGCCCGTTGCTGATCCGAGGTGTCAGGCCCTGTACTGGTCCGTGTTCTCTTATCTTTGGAGGAAGAAGAGCCTCCTAGCTTATGGCTCCTATCTTCTAAATTCTGGTGATCCTCTTCTTCTCGTTCAGAGTCGATCCCTGGAGCTAGATGCCTGTCTGCATTGTACCAGTTTCTTTTTTCATCCTCTGCCGGGCGCTCGACATGCTGATAACTCCATCTAAAATTGGCCCTTTTACAATGCTCAGGAACTATCCTGACTGGGTCATAAGTTCGGCAATCCAGATTTCTGAAGTGGTAACTTTTTATCTCTTCTCCTTCACGCCCTACTTCTCTGAAGTCCTTGACCGTGTAAGCACCAATGGTGAGAGGTAGAGCGGGCCAAGGTTTCTTCTTCCCTTTGGAAAGGACATTGGAGAAGCCCGAGGTCATCTGGGAACATACCTCCTGCATGAGCACCTTATTGGTAATAAACTTAGGCAGAGCATGTGGTGCTTTGAATGAGCCAAATACTCGGATGATTGTAAATTCAGCGAATGGAAACCAGTGTGCCACCTGACCTAGTGTCTCCATTGCTCGCCAAGACATGCAGGGGTGTCTTGACCAAATAGTTTCCCATAAAGGGCGGGAATGAATATATGAGAGATTTGCTCAATATCTGACTTGTACCTGGATTCCCAGAATACCTTGGTCTGCAAATGGATTGCCCGGGTCTGTTCGGAGTCCCAGTTATGTGGCCATCCCTTAACATGCAGCTGGGCACAGACAGCATCTAATAAATACGAAGCCATATAAAATTCTGACAGCGCTCCCTCATCTGGGGCTAAAGCTGAAGCCAAATTTGTGTGCATGGAGCCCATTAATATACCAGCCCAATTGAACCGAGTGCCGTGTACTGTTACGTGTTCCATAATGGTTTCCCATGTTCCGTTCAAAGTGGTGGCGTCCGAACGTCCGTACACTCTGCACAGCATGGCGGCCACTAACTTATACACCTTCCTCAGACTGGCCATCGGGTACTCCTGGTCTTTCTCAATTTTAAATTTATCTGGTTCCGCCCACCATTTTCTGATTGTATCAACCATCGGGGCACTCATTCATAGTAAAAACCATCTCTATGGGGGTAAGTGCTTTCACACCTCTGGTTTGGGTAGCGAGTAGTAGACCTGTGCTTTTGAGCTCTCCAATGTTGCAAAAGCTTTACCCCCACTATCTCGGATTGCGAAATTCTTAGGATCCGTCTTCTGTATGATCCAGTCTATCATTTCTGGGCACGGAAAGATGGCGGGATGTGACCCTGCTAGGTGCAATTTGGATTTCTTGACCTTCAGGTATACCTCCCGGTCCGGGAGATCTTCCGGAAACTCATCTTCTGTTATGGCGAACTCGCGGTATACTTCGTACCACCTGAGGGGCCGTCCTTATTTGCGTAAGGTGCAAAGGGTGTCTCTATGAGGACGGGTGGAGGTGAGATGTTTTTATGTCTGTGTCCGACTCTTCCTCCACCATTCCACCGTCATCTCTCCTTCAGATACCCTAGGTGCCATATTGCTAGAGTCGGAGAGGACCGGTATCGTGTCTGCTCTAAATTCACCTGTTGCATTCAAGAAAGAATCCCAGGATGAGAAAGACATGATGATAACGGCTAAATACAGTCTACACATGCAGAGTTTAATTAACTGTTCTCTGGGGGTCGCAGGGTCACTGATCTACAAAATAACTCACATGCGACCTCGCGACCTTGCGACTAGGTCGCAGGGTCGCAGAGTCGCTAACAAGGGGTCGTGCGACCTTGCGACTTTGCGACCGGGTCACTGGGTCGCAGGTCGCACTTGAGCCTGCCGGGGGGTTTCGAGCGCGCGCGGTTTCGCGGATAATCTCTCCCTAACGGGAAACATACACGGCTGGAAAGGGTCTAAACTGGAAATAAGGCACAGCCATGAGGAAATGGGCAAGACACAGGTGACCCGGAGGTTTATGGGAACCAAAACAAGAATACAAATCAACCGGAAACCCTATCTGCTCACCAGCAAGTAATTAAGACCATGGGGTGGCTAGATTTTAACATGAAATGCTGGGAAAGGAAACACGGGGAGGAAATGGCAACTTACCCGGAAGAAAACGCGCCAGCCGACCTGTCAGAGCAATTCCACGATTTTCGCCGCGAGTCACAAATGAAACCTAGCGACCTGCCCTTATAAAAAGGAGTCGCACGTGCGAGCAATAAATGAGGTCGTAAGTTGATAGTTTGCGACCTTGCGACCTCGCGACCTTAAGGTCGCTGGGTCGCAAGGTCGCTGAGTCGCTAATTCCCCTAATTACTTAGTTTTGCGACCTTGCGACCTCGCGACCTTAAGGTCGCTGGGTCGCAAGGTCGCAAATTTCCTGACTTCCGACTCTTGCGACCTGGCGACCTGGCGACCTTGGGGTCGCAGAGTCGCATAGGTCGCATGGGTCACAAATCATGGATTTGCGACTTAGCGAATTGCTCTTAAAAACTTTACTTGGCTTTTTCTCCTTTAGTTTCAAAGGGGGGCTCCAAAAATTTTGAAGTGTGTGTTATTATTTAAGGTTATGGTTAAGGTTTGGTTAGGTTAAGGGTAAGGTTATTGTTAAGGTTAAGGTTAATGTTAGGTTAAGGTTAAGATAAGGTTAAGGGTAAGGTTATGGTTAGGTTAGGTAAAGTTAAGGTTAAGGGTAAAGTCAAGGTTAAGATTAAGATTAAGGGTAAAGTTAAGGTTAAGGGTAAATTTAAGGTTAAAGTGAAGGTTAAGGGTAAGGTTAAGCTTAGGGTTAGGTTATAGTTAAGGTCAAGGTTAAGGTCATGGTTAAGGTCAAGGTCAACGTTAAGGGTAAGGTTAGGTTAAGTTTAAGATAAGGTGAAGGGTAAATTCAAGGTTAAGGTTAAGGTTAAGGTTAGGGGTTTGGTTACCGTTAACCTTAAGCCAAGGTTAAAGTTAGGTTAAGGTGAAGGTTAAGGTTACTACTTTAATCGGTTTAAGGTTAAGGTTATGGGTTTAGTCAAGTTAAGGTTAAGGGTAAGGTTAAAGTTAAGGTTAAGGGTTTGGTCAAGGTTAGGGTTAGGTTTAGGTTATAGTTATGTTTAACCTTAACCTTAACCTTAACCTTTCCAAACCTTTAACCATAACCTTAACCTTAACCTAACCTTAACCTTAACATTAACCTTCACCTTCACCTTCACCTTAACCTGACCAAACCTTAAACTTAACCTTAACCAGACCATAAAAATTAACCTTAACTAATCCTTAACCTTCAACTTAACCTTAACGTTAACCTTAACCTAACCTTAGCCTTGACCTAAACCTTAACCTTAACCTTAACTTTAAATTTGCTCTTAACCTAACCTTAACCTTAACTTTAACCTAACCTGAACTTTAACCTTAACCTTAACCTTAGCCTTAGCCTTAGCCTTGACCTTAACCTTAACCTTAACTTTACCTTAATGTTAACCTTCACTTTGACCTAACCTTGAACTTGACCTTAACTATAACCTAACCCTAACCTTGACCAAACCCTTAAGCTTAGGTTAAGGTTAAGGTTAGGTAAAGTTTAAGGTTAAGGTCAATGTTAAGGGTTTGGTCAAGGTTAGGGTAAGGTTAAGGTCAAGGTTAGGGGTAAAGTTAAGGTCAAGGTTAGGGTTAGGTTATAGTTAAGGTTAAGGGTTTGTTAAAGGTTAGGGTTAGGTTAAGGTTAAGGTTAAGGTGATCCACGTGGATATCGATGGCCAACCACCTATTCCATTTGGACCAACACCATCAATTCTTGCAGCTTTTCACATTCAGCACAACTTACTATTTTTAGCAAGTTTTTGGGTCCTCCACTCCCGGAGCTGTTTTGGGGCCTTAATGATCTAGGTGGATATTGGTGGCCACCCACCTATTCCATTTGAACACCCACCATCAGTTCTTTCAGTTTTCAAGTTGCAACAAAACTTACTATTTTTAGCAGTTTTTCGGGTCCTGAACTTCCAGAGTTGTTTTGAGGCCCTAAACGACGTTTTTTGGGAAAACGGAGAGCAACATGGGGCCATGGACCAATGTTTCTCATTCAAAAGTTGTATTCCTCAGATAGATATTTCTAACTAGCTATTAAGCATGTCAAACAGAGATCGGATGCCAAAGTTACGTCCGCGGGAAGTTGAACCACCACCTTACCCAAACGGGGCCCATAGTTTTGGCACTTCATCTCCTAGGGTTTGGTTTTTGGACGTTTAGAGTTATCCATTGTTTCTCAATAATAAATAGGCCCTCGAGCCTCATTGTAATACATTTCAGAGGCCTGTAGCTGCCACATCTCTTCTCAGAGATAGCTACCAGCGCCTAGCTAGTTTTATTTCTATTTTGTCTGTAAGAAAATTTTAGTTCTTTGATATTAATGAAATGAAGTGTTATTTCTGCTACATCTCTGTATTTATGGTTATGTGTTTATTTTGTTGTGTTATTGCATAAATTCGGATTAGTGGTATCAGAGCGGGTCTGCTCTTTCTTTCTTTTTCTTTGCATGTCTCCAACGCGGTCAGGGTATAAGGAGTTAGGGCTCGATCTGGTTGAACCCTTACAATATCAACCTCACAAACCCCGATGACCTCCCATAGTGGAAGAAAAGAAAGACGAGGGAGCAGGAGGTCCTATCAAAATACTGCTCGAGGAGGCCCTTGAGAAATAAAGGAACGCGATGATGGATAACTTTTCTCAAATCCTTCAACGACTGCCCACATATGGCGCATCTGCATCCAACAGCCACTCTGGAGGTGCCACTCCCTTCAAGGTACGGGTAAAATTTGAAATTCATATATTTGAAGGAAAAATAGATGTAGATGTCGTAGACAGTTGGTTAAATTTTCTGGAAGGGTATTTCTTGATCCATGACTTCTCTGACCGAGAAAATATTATTTTTTCACTCCTCAAAGCCGCCCCCCATGCCAAAGACTGGTGGGAAACCTACCGTGAGCAAGAGGTCGAAGGGGAACCCACTCTGTTCTCTGCCACACCCACTTGGAATTCATTCTGAGATGGCATCAAGGAAGAATATTACCCCATGGGGAGCTATGAGGACAAATATATCCAATGGACCACGCTGCGGCAACAAAAGGATCAAGATGTGCACGAATTGACGAATCTGTTCCATACCCTGTGCACAAAGTTGGGTATTAAAGATTTAGGGAGAGATTTGGTGCTCAAGTACCATGGTTGTCTGCACAAACACATTTAGGAGGAAATGGAGTTCCTCGACATTACATCGCTTGGCACGGCATATCGCTATGCCACCAAGATCGAGCAGAAATTTAAGTAGAGGAAGCGAGACTTTGGATCTGCGAATCCGAAAGTTGCCCC
Organism: Pinus albicaulis; assembly: GCA_034641835.2. Lineage (NCBI taxonomy): Eukaryota > Viridiplantae > Streptophyta > Pinopsida > Pinales > Pinaceae > Pinus > Pinus albicaulis. The sequence goes on along the minus strand of CM076570.1, from coordinate 122,787,938 downwards.
TGAACTGAAGAACAAGGGGCAAGGCCAAAGCAATGCGACTCAGAACAACACCACAAATCCAAAGAAGGACACAGGGAAGTGGTGTGAATTTCAAACAGCCCCATTCACAGCACAAACAAGTGTCGGGCCAAACAGTCTTTGGTGGCCAAACTAAAGGCACCCGAATCAGATGCATTTTCTGATCCTGAGTTAGAACTAGAAAAAGTCAATGAAAAAGGGAAGAAGATCATTGATGCGGATCCCAGTGCCATTGTTTCCACCACCAAGATCCAGAGGGAGGGTCCAGATGATCCAGAGGAGGGGGAGCACCTCTTCCAGTCACAGATGTGGGTGAAGGGTTCTCCGCTGCAATATCTCGTCGATAGCGGAAGCCAAAAGAACCTCATTTCAACAGAGGTCGTAAAATAGCTCAGCCTACCAACCATAGCACACTCGCAGCCGTATAGCATCGGGTGGCTCCACCCAGGGAGAGATCTCCGCATCCTCCAGCAGTGCCACTTTTTGTACAGTATCAAGCCATTCACGGATGAGGTATTGTGTGATGTTGCTCCTCTTGATGTAGTTGATGTACTATTGGGCCAACCATACTTGTGGAGGCGACATGCTGTGTATGAGTCTAGGCCTCATGTTGTTATTATTACTTTGGGAAATAACTTGTACAGGATACCGGAGGTAGTACCGCCTCCTGTCATCTCTTTGACTACTGCAAAACAACGCAGCAACATTGTTTCCCAAACCAGGAAATTCATTTTCCTTACAACTCACTCACAGGGAAAGAAGAATATTATGGCCACAACCTCGAAATAGGGCTCCCTTGCATGGCTGTAGCAGATGGACAAAGTCATGGAGGAATACGAGGACATTTTCTCCTCACTCATAGAGGTTCCTCTACACTGTTAGGACAAGCACTCCATTGATCTGACTCCCAATGCACCAACACCTGATGTTGCCATACATCCTAAAACTACACATACAAAATCCAAACATGTACTATCTGAGGCTGATAAAGAAACCAAATTTACTAAACGCATCCAGCATGTCCACCCGCAGGTCCATGACATCTTCAACATATCTAATACTCAGTTCAACTGAATTTGCCTCATCTCATGGAGGATCTCAACACAATGGGGACCATTGCTTCCTAAGGAGGGAGCAATGATCCAGGTGGATATTGGTGGCTACCGACCTATTCCATTTGGACCAACACCATCAATTCTTGCAGCTTTTCACATTCAGTACAACTTACTATTTTTAGCAGGTTTTCGGGTCCTCCACTCCTGGAGCTGTTTTGGGGCCTTAATGATCCAAGTGGATATTGGTGGCCACCCACCTATTCCATTTGAACCCCCACTATCATTTCTTTCAGTTTTCAAGTTGCAACAAAACTTACTATTTTTAGCAGTTTTTCGGGTCCTGAACTTCCGGAGCCATTTTGAGGCCCTAAACAACATTTTTTTGGGAAAACGGAGAACAACATGGGTCCATGGATTGATGTTTCTCATTCAAAAAATTTTATTCCTCAGATAGATCTTTCTAACGAGCTATTAAGTGCGTCAAACGGAGATCAGATGCCAAAGTTACATCCCTGGGAAGTTGAGCCACCAAATTACCCAAACGGGGCCGATAATTTTGGCGCTTCATCTCCTAGGGTTTGGTTTTTGGACGTTTAGAGTTCTCCATTGTTTCTCAATAATAAATAGGCCCTCGAGCCTCATTTTAATACATTTTAGAGCCCTGTAACCTCCACATCTCTTCTTAGAGATAGCTACCAGCGCCCTAGCTAGTTTTATTTACATTCTGTCTATAAGCAAATTTCAGTTCTTTGATGTTAATGAAATGAAGTGTTATTTCTACTGCATCTCTGTATTTATGGTTATGTGTTTATTTTTTTGTGTTCCTGCATAAATCCAGATCATAAGGTTAGGTTTGGATATGGTCAAGGTTAAGTTAAGGTTAAGGTTACGGGTTTAGTGAGGTTAAGGTTAAGGTTACAGTTAAGGTTAAAGTCAAGGTTAAGGGTTTGGTTAAGGTTAGGTTAAGGGTAAAGTTAAGGTTAAGGTTAGGGTTAAGGTTAGGGGAAGGTTAAGGTTATCTTAAGTTTAAGGTTAAGGTTACGGTTAGGTTAAGGTGACGGTTAGGTTATAGTTAAGGTTAAGGTTAGGTTAAGGGTAAGATAAGGTTAAGGTTAAGGTTAAGGTTAGGCTAAGGTCAAGGTCAAAGTTAAGGTTAAGCTTAAGGTCAAGGTTAAGGGTAAAGTTAAGGTCAATGTTATGGTTAGCTTATATTTAAGGTTGAGCATAGGTTAAGGGTAAAGTCAACATTAAGGTTAAGTTGAAGGTTAAGGGTAAGGTTAAGGTTAAGGTTACGTTAAGGTTAAGGTCAGGTTAAGGTTATAGGAAGGTTAAGGTTAAGGTTAAGGTTAAGTTAAGGTTAAGGTTAATATCAAGGTTAAAGTTATCGGAAGGTTAAGGTTAAGGTTAAGCTCAAGGTTAAGGGTAAAGTTAAGGTTAAGGTTACGGTTACGGGTAAGGTTAAGGTTAAGGTTAATATAAGGTTAAAGGTAAGGTTAGGTTAAGGTTAAGGTTAAGGTTAAAGGTGAAGGTTAAGGTTAAGGGTTAACGATAAGGTTAAGTTTAACCTTAACCTTAACCTTACCTTAACCTAAACTAACTTTAACCTTAACCTTAACCTTAACCTTGATCTTGACCTTGACCTTGACCTTACCCTTAGCCTTCACCCTTAACCTTCACCCTTAACCTTAACCTAACCCTAACATTGACCAAACCCTTAAGGTTAACCCTAACCTTAACCTTAACTTAAACTTAACCTTGAACTTAACCTTATCTTAACCTTAACCTTAAACTTAACCTTAACCTTAACTATAACCTAACCCTAACCTTAACCAAACCTTAACCTTGAAAAAACCCTTAATGTAACCTTAACCTTGACTTTACCGTTAACATAACCTTAACCTTGACCTTAACCTTACTCTTAACATTAAGGTTAACCTTTACCTTAACCTTGAATTTACTCTTAACCTTACCTTAACCTTAACCTTAACCTTATCTTAACCTTAACCTAACCTTCACGTTAACATAACCTTAACCTTAACTTTAACCTTACCCTTAACCTTAAACAAACCTTGACCTTAACTATAACCTAACCCTAACCTTAACCTAACCTTGACCTTGACTTTACCCTTGATGTAACCTTAACCTTGAATTTACCCTTAACGTAACCTTAACCTTGAACTTAACCTTACCCTTACCCTTACCCTTAACCTTAACCTGACTAAACTCGTAACCTTAACGTTAACCTTACGCTTACCATTAACCTTGAACTTAACCTTTACCTTAACCTCACCTTAACCTTAACCTAACCTTAACCTTAACTTTACCCTTAACGTAATCTTAACCTTAACCTAACCTTAACCTTAACCTAAATATAACCTTAGCCTTAACCTCAACCTTGATCTTAACTATAAGGTAACCCTAACCTTAACCCCAATCTTAACCTTAACCTTCCCTGACCTTAACCCTAAGGTTAAGGGTAAATTCAAGGTTAAGGTTGTTAAGGTTAAGGTTAGGTTAAGTTTAAGATAAGGTTAAGGTTAAGGTTAGGTTAAGGGTAAGGTAAAGGTAAAGGTTAAGGTTAAGGTTAAGGTAAGGTTATAGTTAGCTTAATGTCAAGGGTAAGGTTAAGATAAGGTTAGGTTTAAGGTTATGGGTCTTAATCTTAACCTTACCCTTAACCTTACCTTAACCTTAACATTAACCTGACTAAACCCTTAAGGTTAGGGTAAAGTTAAAGTTAAGGTTAAGGTTAAGGTCAAGGTTAAGATAAGGTTATAGTTAGGTTAAGGCTAAGGTTAAGGTTAGGTTAAGGTTAAGATAAGGTTAAGGTTAAGGATAAGGTTAAAGTTAGGTTAAGGGTAAAGTCAAGGTTATGGTAAAGTTAAGGTTAAGGTTAAAGTTAGGTTAAGGGTAAAGTCAAGGTTAAGATTAGGTTAAGGTTAAGGTTAAGGTTAAGGGTTTGGTCAAGGTTAGGGTTAGGTTATAGTTAAGGTGAAGGTTAAGGTTAAGTTAAGGGTTTGTTTAAGGTTAAGGTTAAGGTTAGGGTTAAAGGTAAGTTTAAGGTGAAGGTTAAGGTTAAGTGCAAAGTCAAAGTTGGTTAAGGGTTTGGTCAAGGTTAGGGTTAGGTTATAGTTAAGGTCAACGTTAAGTTTAAGGTTAAGGATAAGATTAGGTTAGGTTAAGGTTATAGTTAAGGTTAAGGTTAAGGTCAAGGTTAAGGTTAAGTAAAGTTTAAGGTTAAGGTTAATGTTAAGGGTTTGGTCAAGGTTAGGGTTAGGTTATAGTTAAGGTGAAGGTTAAAGTTAAGGGTAAGGTTATAGTTAGGTTAAGGTTAAGTTTAAGGTAAGGTTAAGGTTATGGGTTTAGTCAGGTTAAGGCTAATTTTAAGGTTAAGGTTAAGGTTAAGGTTATCGTTAAGGGGGTAAGGTTAAATTTAAGGTTAAGGTGAAGGTTAAGGGTAAGGTTGAGGGTAAGGTTAAGGTTACAGGTTACAGGTTTAGTTAGGTTAAGGTTAAGGTTAAGGGTTTGGTCAAGGTTAGGGTTAGGTTATAGTGAAGGTTAAGGTTAAATTAAGGATAAATTCAAGGTTAAGGTTAGGGTATGGTCAAGGTTAATGGTAAAGTCAAGGTTAAAGTTACATTAAGCGTAAACTCAAGGTTAAAGACAAGCATGTTTATAAACTATTAGGCAGTTAAGGTTATAATATACACTAAATAGGTCACATCAAGCCTACGTCATTACAAATTTATCGGTCACTAGGTCAAGGAACACAATAATGTTGATGGTCTAACGAAGAAATAGGTTACAACATACCATACACATTAAGAAAATATATTAGGTTACGGTAATATTAATGGATCATCGGTCGTATTGTATTACAGCCATACCACACATATTAGGTCATTATTGCCACAATGACAACATGGTATTGGCTTCCATATTATGCTATTAACATTAGGGTCGTGAGGGTAACCCATGCGAATATTAGGAAAATAATAATAATAGCTAAGGCCATATCTGTAACAAAAGAAATATTACACCTACGTCATAGGACTCCCTAGATTAGCTACTGATAGGTTACGTCACCTATAAAAGCCACGTCACGTCAGTTAGCAAGTTTATGTTAGATAAGGTTAGGGGTTAAGTTTAAATTAACCTTAACCTTAACATTAATTGTAACCTTAATGTTAACCTTAACCTGACTAAACCCATAACATTTACCTAACCTTAACCTTAACCTTCCCATAACCATAACCTTAACCTTAACCTTGACCTTACCCTTAACCTTAACCTTACCCAAATAAACCTTATCCTTAACCTTAACCTTCCCATAACATTAACCTTAAAATTTTCCTTAACCTTAACTTAAATTTAACCTTAACCTTAACCGAACCTTATCCTTAACCTTGACCTTAAACTTAACCTTCACACTTCACTTTATCTTAACCTTAACCTAACCTTAAGGTTATGGGAAGGTTAAGGTTAAGGTTATCGTTAAGTTTAAGGTTAAGGTTAAGGGTTTGGTTAAGGTTAGGGTTAGGCTATAGTTAAGGTAAATTTTAAGGTTAGGTTATGGTTAATGTTAAGGTTACAAGTTTAGTCAGGTTAAGGTTAAGGTTAAGGGTAAATTAAAGGTTAAGGTTAGGTTAAGCTTAACGTTAGGGTTAACGTTCAGGTTAAGCTTAAGGTTATGGTTAGGGGAAGGTTATGGTTAAGGTTAAGGTTAAGGTTAAGGTTAGGCTAAGGTTAAGGGTGAAGGTTAAGGTTACAGGTCTTAACCTTAACCTTAACCTTAACCCCTTAACCTTAACCTTAACCTTCACCTTATCCTTCACTATAACCTAACCTCAAACTTGACCTTAACTATAACCTAACCTTTACCTTAACCTTAACCTTACCTTTACCTTAACCTTAACCCTTAACGTTAACCTTACCCTTAACCTTAACCAAACCCTTAATATTAACCTTAACCTAACCTTAACCTTACCCTTAACCTTGACCTAGCCTTAACCTAACCCTAACCTTGAGCAAACCCTTAACCTTAACCTAACCTTAACCTTAACCTAACTATAACCTTACCCCTAACATTAACATTGACCTTAACTATAACCTAAACCTAACCTTGACCAAACCCTTAACATTAATCTTCACCTAACCCTAACCTTTACCAAACACTTAACATTAACATTAACCTCAACCTTAGCCTAATCTTAACATTAACCTAACCATAACCTTAACCTAACCATAACCTTAACGTTCACCTAAGACTTAACCTTAGCCTAACCATAACCCTAACTTTTACCTTAAATTTTCCCTTAACCTAACCATAACCTTAACCTTAACCTAACTCTAACCTTAACTTTACCCTTAACATTAACCTTAACCTTAACCTTAACCTTAACCTAATCTTAACCTTAACCAAACCGTAACCTTAACCTTAACCTTAACCTTAGCCTAACCATAACCTTAACCTTATCCTTAACCTAATCCTAACCTTAAATTTACCCTTAACCTAAAATTAACCTGAACCTAAACCTAAACCTTGGCTTTACCCTTAACGTAACCTTAACCTTAACCTTAACTTTAACCTTAACCTTAAACTTAACCCAACCTTAACCTAACCCTTAACCTTAACCTTAACCTTAACCTTACCTTGACCTTACCCTTAACCTAATCTTGATCTTAACCTTGAACTTAACCTTAACCCTTATCCTTAACCTTTACCTAACCTTAACCTAACCTTGACCTTAACTATAACCTAACCCTAACCTTAACCTTAAACTAACCTTAACCTTGACCGTAACTATAACATAACTTTTACCTTGACCAAACCCTTAATGTAACCTTAACCTTGAATTTACCCTTAACGTAACCTTAACCTTAACCTTAACTTTACCCTTAACCTTAACCTAATCTTAAACTTAACCTTGACCTTAACCTTAACCTTAAGGTTAGGTTAAGGTTAGGGTTAAGGGTTTCGCCAAGAGTAGGGTTAGGTTATAGTTAAGGTTAAGGTCAAGGTCAAAGTTAACCTTAACCTAATCTTGCCCTAACCTTAACCCTAACCTTAGATAAATTTAAGGTCAAGGTTAAGGTTTGGTCAGGTTAAGGTTAAGGTTAACCTTACAGTTACCTTAAACTTACCCTTAACCTTAACCGTAACGTTAACATTAACCTTAACCTAACCCTAACCTTAACTTTACCCTTAACCTAGCCTTAACCTTGACTTTACCCTTAGCGTAACCTTAACCTTAACCAAACCCTTAACCTTAACCTGAACCTTAACCTTAACCTTACACTTAACCTTGACCTTAACCTTAACCTTATCTTAACCTTAACCTTAACCTCAACCTTAACCTTCCAAACCCTTAAGGTTAGGTTAAGGTCAAGTTTAAGGTTAGGGTTAACGTTAAGGTTAGGTTGAGTTTAGGTTAAGGTTTGGTCAAGGTTAGGGTTAGGTTAAGGTTAGGTTAAGGTTATGGTTTTAGTTAAGGTTAGGTTAAAGTTAATGTTAAGGGTAAAGTCAAGGTTAAGGATACTTTAAGGGTAATTTCAAGGTTAAGGTTAGGTTAAGAATAAGGTTAAGGTTAAGGTTAAGGTTAGGTTAAGGTTAATGTTATGGTTAAGGTTAGGTTAAGGTTAAGGTTAAGTTAAGGTTAGGTTAAGGTTAAGGTTAATGTTAGGGTAAGGGTAAGGTTAAGGTTAAGGTTAAGGTTAAGGGTCTGATCAAGGTTAGGGTTAGGTTAGAGTTAAGGTCAGGGTTAAGGTTAGGTTATGATTAAGCTTGAGGTTAGGTTAATGTTAAGGTCAGGTAAAGGTTAAGGTTAGGTTATAGTTAAAGTTAAGGTTAAAGTTAGGGTTAGGTTTGGATAAGATCAAGGTTAAGGTTATGGGTTTAGTCAGGTTAAGGTTAAGGTTACAATTAAGGTTAAAGTCAAGGTTAAGGGTTTGGTTAAGGTTAGGTTAAGTTAAGGTTAAGGTTAGGTTAAGGGTAAAGTTAAGGTTAAGGTTAGGTTAAGGGTAAGGGTAAGGTTAAGGTTAAGGTTATGGGAAGGTTAAGGTTAATGTTATGGTTAAGGTTAGGTTAACGATAAATTTAAGGTTAAGGTTAAGTTAAAGTTCAATTTAGGTAAGGGTAAGGTTAAGGTTAGGGTTAAGGTTAAGGTTAAGGGGGTAAGGTTAAGGTTAAGGTTAAGGTTAAGGTTAAATTTAAGGTTAGGGTTACGTTATAGTTAAGGTTAAGGTCAGGTTAACGGTAAAGTTAAATTCAAGGTTAGGTTAAAGTTAAAGTTAGGTAAAGGTAAGGTTAAGGTTACAGTTAAGGTTAAGGTTAAGGGGGTAAGGTTAAGGTTAAGGTTAAGGCTAATGGTATAGGTGAAGGTTAGGTCATAGTTAAGGTTAAGGTTATAGTTAAGGTAAAGGTTAAGGTTAGGTTATAGTTAAAGTTAAGGTTAATGTAAAGCTTAAGGTTAAGGTTAACGTTATGGGTCTTAACCTTAACCTTCACTATAACCTTAACCCTAACCATAACATTAGATATAACCTAACTCTAACCTTTACCAAAACCTTAACCTTACCATTAACCTGACTAAACTCGTAACCTTTACCTTAAAGTTACCCTTAACCTTCACCTTAACCATAACTTTACCCTTAACCTAACCTTAACCTTAACCTTACCCCCTTAACTTTAACCTTAACCTGACTAAACCCGTAACCTTAACATTACCATTACCTAAACTTAACCTTACCCTTAACGTAACCTTAAGGCAAGGTTAAGGTTAGGTTAAGGTTAAGGTTATGGTTAAGTTAAGGGTAAAGTCAAAGTTAAGGTTAGGTTAAGGTTAAGGTTATGGTTAAGGTTACGGTTTTAGCCAGGTTAAGGTTAAGTTTAAGGGTTTGGTTAAGGTTAGGTTAAGGTTAAGGTTAAGGTTTAGGTTAAGGTCAAGGTTAGGGTTAGGTTGAGGTTAAGGTTAAGGTCAGGTTAAGGGTAAAGTTAAGGTTAAGGTTAGGTTAAAATTAAGCTAAAGGTGAAGGGTAAGGTTAGGTTAAGGTTAGGGTTAAGTTTAGGGGATGGTTAAGGTTAAAGTTAGGTTAAGGTAAGTATAAGATTAAGGTTAGGTTAGGGTAGGTTAGGTTAAAATAAGGTTAAGGTTAATGTTAAGGTTATGGAAAGGTTAAGTGCTTAATCATACCATTAGCCTTAACCTAACATTAACCCTAACCTTAACCTTGACATTAACTATAACCTAACCCTAACCTTAACCTAACCTTAACCTCAAATTTAACCTTAACCTTACCGTAGAATTAACCATAACCTTAACCTTGCCCCCTTAACCCTAACCTTAACCTGACTAAATATGTAACCTTAACCTTACCTTAATCTAAATTTAACCTTAACCTTAACCTAACTATAACCTTACCCTTAACCTTAACCTTGACCTTAACTATAACCTAAACCTAACCTTGACCAAACCCTTAATATTAACCTTCACCTTAACCTTTACTTATTCTTAACCTTGACCTTAACCTTAACCTTAATTGTAAGCTTAACCTTACCTTAACCTAACATAACCTTAACCTTAACCTTAACCTTACCCTTTACCTTAAACTTAACCTTGACCTTAACTATAACCTAACCCTAACCTTGACCAAACACTTAACCTTAACCTTACCCTAATCTTAACCTTAACCTAACCTTAACCTTTCCATAACCATAGACTTAAACTTAACCATAACCTTAACCTGACTAAACTCGTAACCTTAACCTTAAGGTTAAGGTTAAATTTAAGGTTAGGGTTAAGGTTAGGAGAAGGTTAAGGTTAAGGTTAAGGTTAGGGTTAAGGTTAAGGGAAGGTTAAGGTTAAGGTTAAATTCAATGTTAAGGGTAAAGTTAAGGTTAAGGTTAAGGTTAAGGGAAAGGTTAGGGTTAAGGTTAGGGTAAGGTTATAGTTAAGGTTAAGATAAGGTTAAGGTTAAGGTTAAGGTTATGGTTAAGGTTAAGGCCAAGGTTATGTTAAGTTAAGGTTAAGGTTAAGGTTTTGTCAAGGTTAGGGTTAGGCTATAGTTAAATTTAATTTTAAGGTCAAGGTTAAAAGTAAGGTTAAGGTTAGGCTAAGGTTAAGATTGGGTTAAGGATAAAGTTAAGGTTATGGTTAGGGTAATATTAGGGTTAAGGTTAGGGGAAGGTTAAAGTTAAGGTTAGGTTAAGGGTAAGGTCAAAGTCAATGTTATGGTTATGGTTATGGGAAGGTTAAGGTTAAGGTTAGGTTATAGTTAAGGTTAAAGGTTTGGTCAAGGTTAGGGTTAGGTTAAGGTTAAGGTTAGGTTAAGGGTAAAGTCAAGTTTAAGGTTATGGTTATGGGAATGTTAAGGTTAAGGTAAGGTTAAGGTTAAGGTCAAGGTCAAGGTTAAAGGTAAGATAAGGTTAAGGTTAAGGTTAGGTTAAGGTCAAGGTTAAGGTTAGGTTAAGGTCAGGGTTAGGTTAAGGTTAAGGGTAATGTTAAGGTTAAGGTCAAGGTTAAGGTTAAGGTTATGGTTAAGGTTAAGGTTACGGTTAGGTCAAGGTTATATTAGGTTAAGGTAAGGTTAAGGTTAGGTTAGGATATAGTTAAAGTTAAGGTTAAGTTTAGGTTAAGGGTAAAGTTAAGGTTCAGGTTAAGGTTAAGGTCAATGTTATGGTTATGTTAAGGTAAGGTTAAGATAATGTTAAGGGTTACAGGTTTAGTCAGGTTAAGGTTAAGGTGAAGGGGGTAAGTTTAAGGTTAAGGTCAAGGTCAAGGTTAAGATTAAGTTTGTTGTGTAACCAGCTCCAACAATAGAAGAAAAAGATATCAACGCCTTAGAAATAAGCCACTTCGAGGGGGAAACCTCCAATACATTACATAAATGAACAATTCTTGGATGATATAATTTTCAAAACCTCCTTTCTATATATAGGAGTCCATGGGGCCATAATGTAATCCTTGTGGGCCACAATGTAATCCTAGCCGACCTAACGATAATAATGTAAGGGCACAATAATAACAATATGGGGGTTACAGGGGTACAATAATAACAATAAGGGGGGATACACTAAAATAATAAGGGGCTACACTATTAATATAGGGAATTAACATGCTCCTCTCCTTCAAACAAGTGTTGTCCTCAACACTTGATTATTTCTTGATGCTTCTGTATAAAATTATCATCCTCCCATGTGAAATATTCTACAGGAAAGTTCTTCCACTTGCTAAGATACTCTGAAATTGATCGTACTTTTTGAGTTCTTGTTTCTATGATTGCTTCATAACTTCTTTCGATGTGATGTTGATCTTCTTGTTGTTTCATTAGATTCTGCACCAAAGTTAGGTTATCCTTTGAGAGTTGGAGAACTTGTTGTTGATGCTCGATGTGATCTTCCACTAATTTATCATCCATATTAGCTATTATTTGATCCTTGAAACCATCCAACTTAGCCTCCATTTCTTCTTTTAAACCATCTATTTCATCTTCGGTTGCTCTTCGTAAGATTGAAATTTGTTGCACTTGGTACCGTAATTTTGATATCTCATATTGCAATTCTTCCTCCTCATGCGTCATAGTATAGATTGAAATAAATACTTCTGAATTCTTTGAGGAATTTTGACAAGCATCAAATATATGCTCAATAGGCCCTTGGAATCACTTCAAACTGATTTTTCAAGCAAGATTTATGAAATTCGGGAAAAACAATACAAACCTTTTACTTGCTTTTGAGGAGCTCGATATTGGAATTGAATTATCTCTGTGATTGCAGATCTTCAATATCTAAAATGCAGCACTGAAGTATCCCTCTGAATTCTCTTTCTAATTCCACAGGTCTGACCTGATTTGGATTCTCCAAGACAAAGTTGTGTCCAATCTCCCACAATGACCGAATTATGGACTGGTTCAGTAGAGCGAACTTGTACGACTTTCCACGTGTCACTGTTTCGTCCTTTGTCTCTGAAATTTATAGCCAAGAAACTACAGTATGTGTACCTGTGACCACTTTTTACGGCACTCAAATCCACTTCCCATAGAGAGATTTATTGAACTTTTCCCACGATCACCTCTTTGAGATGAAATTCAGGAGCCTGAAAAAGCACTACCTTCCATAGACCATATCTCCAAAAATATTGCGAACCAAGCTCTAAAATTTTTTGACAAATTTCCTCAAGATTTCAGCTTCACACCGTACGAATTTCAGATTCTGACCCTTCGTAAAAAAAAAATTATAGCGAAAGTTCCATGATGACTTGTTTAGGAGCTTGAAAAAAGACCTAACTTCCACAGATGATATCTCCGAAAATATTGCGAACCAAGCTCTAAAATTTTTAGAAAATTTTCCTCAGGATTTCAACTTCGCACCCTAAAAATTTTAGCTTCTGAAACTTCATAGAAAAAAAGTCATAGCGAAAATTCCACGATGACCTGTTTGGAGCAGCGAAACCCTAGAATCCAAAGCTCTGATACCAAATGTTGTGTGACCAGCTCCAACAATAGAAGAAAAAGATATCAAAGCCTTAGAAATAAGCCACTTCGAAGGGGAAACCTTCAATACATTACATAAATGAACAATTCTTGGATGATATGATTTACAAAACCTCCTTTCTATATATAGGAGTCCATGGGGCCATAATGTAATCTTAGTGGGCCACAATGTAATCCTAGCCGACCTAACAATAATAATGTAAGGGCACAATAATAACAATATGGGGGTTACATGGGTACAATAATAACAATAAGGGGGGATACACTAACATAATAAGAGGCTACACTATTAATATAGGGACTTAACAAAGTTAGGTTAAGGTTAAGGGTTTAGTCAAGGTTAGGGTTAGGTTATAGTTAATGTTGTCCTAATAAATCCCCTTTGTTGAAAGAGGCGATCCCTCTAGCCCTAGGGTGGGTCTAGAAACTATGAGAACATACTAACATCTACCTTCCTAGATTGTAAATGAAATTCAGAGCAAGGAAGATGCCCTACCTCATTCTGATGCTATGTTGTCTTCTTCCGTCGAAGCTTCTTGATCTGTCGCTCTTCTCAAACTCGATACACGCTGCTACCAACGTTCGATTACATGTACATACAGTCAAGACACCACAACAAACGTAAAACCAAGAAAAACATAAAACAATCAAAACCTATCTAACTGATCAAGGAATTCTACAAATCTTATTATAATTGTGAACAAGTGTGGAAGATAAACATTAGATGCATTTATTATGATAAAGACAAGGGGAGTTTACAACCAAGCCTTGATGTTGAGGCTCTCCTTCGGTAGGTCTGTATCCAAGCACGTTTGTCACACCCTCATGAAAAAAGGTCCAAGATCTCACTATGTTCTCAACACACAAAAACAATCACACTCTGCACTATTCTCCCGAAGCTATGATTGCTTCTCCTCTATGCTAACTTTTTCAGCTATCTGTTCAACTAGAACATGTTCAACAATTACATCAATGGAAGATGGATATATTTATAGAGGAGAGGAGGAGGTTTGGATCCCTACAATAGTGGAAGGGAGGCTTTATCCCTTGGGAGGTTTCCCCATAAGGTGGAAACAAGAGGCCAAAGGAGGAAGGTCGTGGTTATTTAGTTGAACCACTCCCTATGACTCATCCACGAATTTGTTGTGATCGAAACTTCGCCTCTATTTTTAAAAAAATTTCCATAAACATATTGGCATGGGCATCTCACTAAGACAGAGCGCCAACTGGTGCGGGCTCAGTGTTAATTTTCCTCATTGGTGCGAGGGTATAACGGGCTACCAGCACCAAGGAAAAAACAGGTGTTTTTAGTGGTCTGTTCAGGAAATGGTCAACAGAGGGAATGTTGTCCTCATGGCAAGGGATGAAATGATGGTATTTGCAAGGCATGCCACTTATAATTAGCAACAGAAATGACCCTCTAATGTGCGAGATGGGGATTGCAGGGACAGTGAAAAATTACTGTGTAACAGATGCCCCCTAAAGTATGAAGTCCGAACTTGAGTGAGGGGTGAAATGATTTACAAGTACGTGCAAGTAACTAGACACTGATATCGGGAGACTTGCAAATCGAGCATAGATACATACATAACTGAAATATCTGATGAAAATACATGAATCCATGGTATAGTCGCAGCTATCCATCAAGAAAAGAATCATGTGAATGGATCCTCAGCCTAAACATAGTAGTCCAAATGAAGGGATCATATGAAATAGATCCACGGTATGGGCACAACCATCTTTATAGAGATGACCAAAACAAGATAACCCATGTTATGATCACAACCATCCATCTAAAGAATCATGTATATAATCATGAATGACTCATCACTCCTCGCAACCTAGACTTTTGTGATCGAAGCCCAGGGTCTTGCTCTCTGACACCACCCGATCAAAGTACAAATTCCAACATGTGAATAGACATGTTGAAGTCGAAAATGCTAGAAAACCACTTGATTACCGGTCAATGATGTGAACCGTTAACAAGTGTGAGAGAAACCACCCATAATTTCAATGGCTCTCAAGGTATTACTAGTACAATCCACAGAATTTGAATAGTGAGTTGAAGTCGAACACCCGTGAAATCACCCGATCGAAGGCCAATGATGTGAAACTGTCGTTGAATGTGAAGAACTTGCCTTTAGGGCTTGCAAAATATAAGGTACCAGAAAGGAGTCTCTAGATCAACTTCCCGGATAATGCGCTGAAGTCGATAGGAAGTGATCCATCGAAGGAGGGTCATAATGAATCCCACATCATCGACACGAAACAGAGAAGGTAA
>CM076570.1:122651505-122772994 GCA_034641835.2 Pinus albicaulis | reverse complement strand
ATTGATCCTTCCTAAGATTTATACCACAGAGTTCACAAATCGAAGGAATGAGTCCTTTGGAAAGATTGTTAATAATACACATAGATAGCCAATAGGTCTAAATTTTATTCAACACAGAACAATACTTCTCGATTCAGTATTTCACTAACAAATTCCCCCCTTTACTCTGTATCAGGGGTGTCCATTTATACATTATTACATGACTATTCAGTTCCTCCCTGAGGACCGTTTTATTCTTAACATAAAACAAAATCCTAATTACATTCTATCAACAAAAACTAAACAGACAGACATGAATCAAACTGTTCGGCTACTTCAGTTATTAAACTAAACCTAACTGCTCTAAGTGCAACAGACAGCTAAGGTGTTGCCACCTTTGCTGGTACATTTCTTGAACAAATTTGAACTCTTCTAGCCACAACATGTGAACAATTCTCTCACATTGCTGGCTAGTGTCCAATGCCCCTGCATCATCTAGCCACATCTCTCTAGTAATACACATGAATGCTTCCATTCAATCTCATTTACAACCATACTAAATTACCCAACCACATTTTCAACCCAATTACTAGAAAACCCAAATCCTACTATTATATTTTCTTTTCAATTCTTCAAGAAGGGCAGTCTTTATATTTTTGACATCAACGTCAAGGGATAATAATGGTTTCCAATAAAAAATGCCCAAATGGCCTTATGGTTTCATGTAGTTGTTGATCCTCTCTAGAGTACATGGACATGCTTGGAATGCTCCCCATGAACATATACTATCTCACTTGATTGTTCATCCAATTATTGACACTATTGGATATTACTCCCCCCTAAGAGAATATAGTAGGTTGTTGATGATACTATGTTTGGTTGAGGTCAACTACCATCTTCAACCATTTCTCACTTCTCCACTATTATAGTAACCTCACTCTCCTACTTTGCTTGTGAGAAGTCAATGGCTAATCAATTTTCATTTGCAAATTCATCTCTATACTAGATACTACATTGCATATGTGATTGCTGCTATTTTTGCTCATATCATTATTCACACTTCTCCTAAGCATTCTAACCTTCATTGGTTTTGCTTGAGGGTTGTTCCTATGGCATTGACCTTATTTTTAGGCATTCTAACATACCACTCTTCTATTGCAGCCCATCTTCAATAATTATACTTTCTTCTTGTAGTTTGAAGTATTGTTGTGTACTCCCCCCTGAGACTATGTTGGCTTCATTCTCTCTTTCACAGTTCTACTCTTGGAAAATCACCCTCGAATTTTTCTTCCTTTTATGTATTGAGGCATCGTTTTCCCTTACTTTTATTTTATTCATAATCT
Source organism: Pinus albicaulis (assembly GCA_034641835.2). Taxonomy (NCBI): domain Eukaryota; kingdom Viridiplantae; phylum Streptophyta; class Pinopsida; order Pinales; family Pinaceae; genus Pinus; species Pinus albicaulis. Next base: position 122,771,672 of record CM076570.1, on the reverse strand, counting down.
AAAGAAGATATTGTATTCAATATCTGTTTTTTTGTCTTTACTTCTATTCAACACATATACATTATTTGGAGTTCAATTTTCATTTTCTATTAATTTCTAGAGTCCTCTTCTCTAATTTTACATCCCATTTGAATTGAATATAAATTCATGTCCTCTATCAACCATTTGAACCGCACTCAGTATGTGGTTCTTTACATTAGATGATAAAAAATACATAAACTATAGTTTAATTATTTAGAGAATAATATTGACTTATCTAGAATATTTAATTAAATATTGGAGACATTTTAGAATAGCTAATTGTTGTAAAAGATACGACAACTAGAAATGCGTCACTTCTTTAGAGTTAATTTAGGAAAATTGTTAGGAGTGTTGTTATGAGAGAAACAAATGTAAATGGACACTTGTAAATTAAATGAGTGATCCATAACAAATTTAGTTTAGGACACTATATTATTTAAAGCTTGTTTAACTTCTTTTAAGAGTGTTGAGTGATTGTGTATAAACTCTGGCAGATTTTATGTAGGGCAGTGGCTTCTTCTTCTTAAATAATCTTGAAACTTAAGCAGTGGCTCATTTTTGGGTGAAGGATGACAATTTATACCGAGCAAATCATCGAGCTCTCTGCGGGCCTCCAGAAAGGAATCATAGAAATCGTCATTATCAAGATCCAAGGGTTTAAATCCGTTCATTATTAAATCTAGAACCTTATTGATCGAAGCTTGTCTAGGTCACTCCTTCTTGACCCTAATTGTTGTTCCTTTCCAGGCCTGGCACTTTTTCTTGGATTCAATAATTGAAGAATCTTGAAACTTACTCAACATCTTTTATTTGGACTGGAATTTTTGTCCATCCATTCATCAAGCTCTCTTGTTGAGCCACCATAAATAATTGGGCACCAAAGCCGGTGAGCTGGAGAAGCGTAAATGCATGAATCTCCTGTGCTAGAAATATGTGTTGTATTTACATGAGATTACATAATTTAATGCAATATACATTAGAAATTTGCATTGAAACAAAGTTAAGGTATAGTTTATTATTGGAGAGAGAAGATATGTTTTTTATTTTATTTTTAGAGATAAGGAGTGTTGGAATTTTTTTATTTTGTAATTTTAATGGAGAGATAAGTATAAATTTTAACATTTTGTTGGAGTGATAAGTTGAATTTTGGGGGTTCTGTAATATTTGGAGTAATAAGTTGTAATTATATTTTGAAAATTTTTTATTTTTGTCGAGAGATAATGTGGGAATGTTTTTTAAATTTGGAGTATTAAGGTGTAGATTTTTTTTTTTGTATTTTTGGAGTGATAAAATTGTAACTCGAAATAATGTTGTTACTTCAAGGGGGGGTCTGGAAATCTAACTAGCGACAATCAAAGAAGTGAAATTGGAAGAGCATTGCAAAAAGTCAATTTTTGAAAGTTTGATTGTAAAATTTTAGAGAATTTGACTAGAGCCAAGTGCGAAGATCAAACATTTTTATTTTCAAACGACTATACGAGGGTCAAGGCCAAGCCCTGATATATCATTTTTTGTTTGTATGATGTGTTTTCCATCTTCGTTTTGTGGTGCATGATCCATATTGGTGCACACTGTTAGAGTCCCATAATTTGGCCGATTGGCGAGCCAAATGACGATGTAACATCAAACCAAGCTTTGGAGCCCAAGGACCTAGCCTTCCTGGACTCAGAGAGGGCTCTCTCTATTATATATAAAAGATATCGGTGTGTTTGCTTACGGTGTTCTGATATTAGGCTAGTTATGAAGTGAGTTTTTGGTTTTTGGTTTTTAGTTTGTGAGGGATAAAACTGATCAAAGATATAAACTATGGATAACAAGAAGTCAGATCAATTGGGCTATGGGGTCAAACAGGTCAAGGAAGCTATGAGATGATGATGTAAGGCTGCTGTAGGGCCGATTTGATTCAAGGTAGAAAGGATGTTTGGGCAAAATGGAGTAAATGAACATCAAACTTGTGAAAGACAAGGGATTTCAAGTGTAACTAGTTGATAGCAGACATAAACATGTTATAGCAAGCCATTAATCATGCTAAATGTAACTATGAGCTAATTAATACATAGAAATCAAACATTCCATCCATGCATAGAAGTATAAGACCTTCTAACTTCGGGAAATGGCTATCAGACTTTGGGGAAAACACATAAGGAGGACTAACAACTCATAAAACTATGCCGGAACGCCTAAACACAGTCTCTAAGTTATTGGGCACTTGGAAAAACAAGCTTTCATAGTTTTAGGCAAAGGGCTAGATCGGGACTAGGCCTCCTTGGTTCAACAAGATGATAAACTAATCAGTCAAAGAGATAGCTTCATGGACAGAACTATGGACAGCTTATAGGTAAGCAGGGCACACCATACATCCTACTCAACATGCATAGAACTTGTAAATAAAACTAGCAAACAGTATCCTTAAGTTACTAAAGAGCAATTAAGAATTCTTTAGTATAACTAAGGAAGAAGAAAACATCAAGCTATGAAGATTCAGGAATTTTGAGGTGCCTCCATGGGCATATCTCAAAATCAATCTCTACTGATCTATAGCAGCAAGAATCATGTATTATGAATGAAAACTAGAAGACAAAAACATAGCAAGAAACACTGTACCATTCTACAATGTCATGGAATCCATCACCAATCCTTCATCATTCATCAAAAGCATCCAAGAGGCAGTCCAAAAATCATAACACAAGTATATTCTTCAAAGCTCATATGACCAATATATCGATTCTTCTCTCAAGTTCAGCCTCTTGTTTTACAATGAAACCCATGGAATAAATAGGCTTGAGGAAGGAAAACCTCATGGAGCAACTAGCTATCCCATTGGCCAAGTCAAAATATCTAAACTTGTCCTTGAGGCTTTGCAAAGCCCAAGGCACAAAATATCCCATAAAATATCTAAAAAAGTGCTAAAAACGGAAATTATATTGACTTTACATCATTTCCCAAGTATAAAAATAGCTAAACGCACATTTGGGAAAAGCAGATTTTTGAGGTTCAAAAATTACAAAAATACTTCATATTTATGTCTGAAAAAGGTCCCCTGACTTGCTGGAGGCAATTGGCAGCCTTCCCGATGTCGAAACGAGGCTCATGATGGCTCGTTGGAAAGCTCTCTGTGTCTACTTTCCGGTGCAACTGAAATCATCGCAATCTGAGGCCTGGAAGTCATCCAAAATTGTACATGTGTGTAAAAAACCAGGAAATAGCAGACTGCTGATATGGCGGGCAGAATGTGCAAAAAGAGGGCATTTTCCGCCAATTTGAGGGGGCGAATGATCTCCAAATGCTATAAAAATTGCTGGAGACCTGCTCATAGAATTATGGCATCCATCGGTATCATCCTCCTCCCTTGAAAACTCCTCAAACTGAAATGGCGAAATTATGAGTTTTCGACCAAAAACCCAAAAAATGCCAAAAAACAAAAAGTTGCCGAAATAGGCCCAAAATTGGCATGCATGACCCTCAAGGGTCCATAGAAACATGCTCCGAAGCTGAGGCCAAAATATCAAGGGCTGATATGCTTTTCCCTTCTTTCCGTGCTAGGCGCTTCCCCTTTGCCTTCTTCAATTTCTCTTGGGCTGCCTTTAGTTTGCGCCGGGCAAACTGATTTAGCTTTTGGAAGTGATGTGTCCTCTTCCTCTGCAGCTCTAAATCTCTGTTCGCCCTCTCAAGCTTCATTTCCAAATGTTTTTTAGCTCTTTCAAGCCAAGCCTCTTTGTTTTCTTCAATTTCCTACTCAAGGAGTGCAGTGAGAGGAAAGGCTTGGAGCTGGGCTTGCTCTTCTGCTCTCTGCTTTTCCAAGGATCTTTTAAGCCCGATGGTCCTAGCCCTCTTCCGCCTAGGCTGGTCTTCCTCCTCTTCATCAAACTCTCCAATGACTTCTTCTATCCTTGCTTGGGCCTTTGCTGCCTCTTTCTTATACTTAATCGCCCGTGCCTCATGAACAGCAGTGTGCACATTCATCTGTTTGTTTTCAATCTCCAAGAAGTGGTTGAAATTCCTTGCCCTTTGAAGATCCTCCTCTAATGCCTCAATTTGCCCTTCCTTATGGATTAGGAGATTTTCAAGAAGGCGGGCCTCATTATCACTGTCATCGCTTTGGATAGGGATGATAGCTAATTCACCTCCATGCTTTGTACTTTCTCCAACTTTGCTTTTACCTTTGAAAGCCAATCTTGCGCTTTTCCTCCTTGGCATGCTAGAAGGTGTCCTTTTGGGCGATTTCCTCTTGCTAGGAACAATCTTTGTCACTGTTAGGGTGGCAGCTTTAGCACCTCTTTTCCTTGCTGTGCTGAGCTTTGTTATTTTGAGAGGAGGAAACACAACTGATTTACCTTTGACATCTTCCTGAACTTGTTGCTCTTCTTGAGGCTGCTGGATATCTTCTCCTGGCTGTTCACTTTGCTGCCCCTGTTCGCCAATATTAGCTTGCTGCTCTTCATCAATGCCTTGTTCAATTTGTGGCTCAAGAGGTGTCTCAGCTTCCTGCCTAACCTGCTGTTCTTCATCTTGCACCTGCTGCTGTTCCTTATCTGTTGTCTGCTGCTGTTCCTCAATTTGTACCTGCTACTGTTCATCAATTTGTAACTGCTGCTGTTCATCTTGGACCTGCTGTCCTTCACTTCCTATTTGCTGTTGTTCCTCATCATCTAACTGTTGCTGCTCATCTCTTTCCTCTTGTTGACTTGACTATCCTGTAGACATCCTGAGCCTTCTAGGAGTAGGCCTACTGGACAAAGGTACTGGGCGATGGACAGGCTGAGTAGGAGAAATATGGGCAGGAGGAACAGTAGCAAAATCTGGATGGTTGATGAATAAATCCCATGAAACCTCTTTCTTCTCTAGCTGGTGTAGGAAGATAATCTTGATCAAAGAATGATGAAAAAGGGAAGGGATTTGCAGAGGTGGGGCCTTCTTCTGGACAGTAGATGCCATTTTCTCTATGCTCTTGAACAAAAAGTAAGGGAGGTTTAGTTGCCTGCTTCTAGTAAAGTGCATCAATAAACGGACATGATAGGCATAAATTCGATCAAACCTCCCTTCACAAGTGAAATATTTCATTATGACTTTCATAAGAGGAGCATAGCTGTCAAGGAGATATGAAAAAGGGAAAATAGCAGTGAGGGCATCTCTATGCTCAGGCTTGATGAAAGGTTTGTAATCTTCTAAGTCAAGATGAGCCTGTTTAAACCACTTTTCGCCATGATACGGGATCTTGGTGGCCTTGGACACATACCTTGGAGAAATTTTGAAATCAAGACCCGCCACTTGGAAGTGTTTTTCTTTGAATCTCAGTGCGCACAAGTGTGTTAATGGCGAAAAACTCTTGACTTCTTCTATCTTCTGGCAGAAATCAAGGCAGCCTACTTCATGGAAGTTGAAAAGTACAGATGGATGAGCATTAATCTCTTCTGTAGAGATGGGCTCATATCTTTTATGTGGACCGCTCCTGTTGTCTTGCCTTGGAGGCATTTTGATCTAAATATGCTTTGGAAGAGGTAAACTGCCTTCATTGTGTGTAAAATGTCCTGTTGGAGTCAAACTGTGTCACTTTACTGCTTTGACAAATAAACAATGTGAGTTGGAAGGTTTGCAATCAAGTTTTCATATAATATACAACCTTTGTTATCTTAAAACTTAGCCTTCTACCTTTGAATGTACCTCAGCCAGGCAGATTTCTCAATAGGGTACCATATAGTAAAGAGGAGACAGACTGCTGGGTAATTTTCCTGTGCACAGTGTTAAAAAGTCACCTTTTCTTGTGAATTTGTTAGAGGCCAATCAACACACCTATATCTCTGTCTCCAAGGTAAAATTCAATCATTAAAAACCCTGCTCTTCAGAAAGTGGCCTTTCACCTTGAAATTATCTCAGCCAACAACTTCTCAGTATGATATAGTATAGTGGAATAAAGGACAGACTGTGTGAGGCAGGATGTATACAGTGTCAAATTCACCCTATTCTGTGAATTTTTTAGATGTTAATCAATACACCAGTATCTCTGCCTCAAGGTAGAATTTCAATGATTAACCACCTGCTCTTCTCGGAGTGCGAATAAAACAACAGACTCATGGACATGCAGTCAAACTTCTGTGTAGGTATACAATCAAATTTACTGCTCTGAACAAGGTGACAGATTTGGAAAATGCCTCAAAAAGTTTCAACAAGGCTTGCAAGGGTTTTTACTTTGCAGAATAGGCAAGACCTTCTATCAATATAACACCTCTGGTTATGTTAGAAAAGCCTTTACTTTGGATGGATAACAACTTGTCAATAAGCCTGAAAAACACAAGGCAGTCAATCAACAAACACAGTGAATACTGTTCCTTTGTGAGAAGTGTGGACAACCTTTCTCCAGAGCTTCAACCTATAATTTTCTGCTTGACCAAGAACCCTTTCTCTTACTAAACTTCACTGTTCTCTGATGTGGAAATGTTCTGAAGATAGTGTAAAATGATTTTCTTTGGACATAAACCCTGTCTCTTTATAACAAACTTTACTTTTACCCCTTTATAGGTTTCTTTTGAGGTAGCAGTCAGAGATCTTGTAACCAACCAACTTCCCTTTAATCAAAACACAATTCTTTGTAGTAAAAACCTTTGTCCTTTGATTGTTTTGAAGATGAAACAAGCTGCTCTTAGTTTCAAAACCAACCTTTTCCTGTAGGTGTCCTAAATAACATTACTAGCATCTTATCACAGTCTCATACTTAATCATCATACAGTCAAAACACCACTTTTCTGAAAAGGTGACAGGGTTTGAGAGTTCTGTATGGTGTGGTATGAGAAATCTGGAGAATTTTAACACTCGGTTCTTTCTATAGGCACCCTCAGTAGTGAATTTTCCTTTCAAACACTGCTTCAAACTATGGGCATTTTCATAGTAAAATCATTTGTCGGTTATGGTGACATATCAAAAAAACCAGGACTAGCCGCTCTTTGATTTGACTTTGACCTTGATAGACAGCTCCTTAACATATATGTTGATTCATAAACAAGGTCAACCTCAACAGTTTTGTCCCAACCTTTTCATTTCACACCACAGTTTTGAAAACAGGGTTTTTAAAACCTACATGTCACTTAGCAATTCTTTGAAACCGAGGGGGAAAATATGTGAAAATACCTCCAAATTTGATGAAAAACCTTTGGGGAGAGCTGGAGTAGCACAGGAGGTCCTCCAAGTATGCGCGGCACTCTTTAGAAAAAGAACGACGCGCAGTTTACCAACGGTGGCCCTGTCGGGTCGGGCAGTCGGGTGGTCGGGCGTCGTGTATAGGCGCGTCGCGCCAACACTGACCGCTCGTTGAAAAATTCCGCCAGGCACGTCGCGCGGGTTTCTAGGCACGGCGCGTGGTCACAAACAGTGCAATCTTCTGCAATTTCGACCCGATCTTCCTTGTTTCGATGCTATGGAGGCACGGAGCTTTGTTTGAACTTTGAAAATGAAACATTCACTCTCCTACTTCACTTCTTATGTTATTTCAAAAATCTTCAACGGTCACTTTCATCGTTTACTTGCAATGCAAAAAGGAACTCATGGTTGGCCTTTTAACATAGCAAAGTCTCTTTTTCAAACAGTGGTATTTCTTCCCATATTTTTTCTTTATTGAAAATGAAATAGCAGGGTGCTTCGAATTGCTTCATGGGGAAACTACCTTCTTTAGTAATATTGAACTTATCATTTCAATAACCTTTCGACCATCTTTGCCACTGTGTTTAATGGTGCTGGTGATATTTATGATGCAAAGCAACCCCTCTTAAAACCTGTCAAGAAAATACATGAATACTGACTTGTTTCTGAAAGGACAGATTTGTTTTGTCAACCTGTTTTGACAGTCTTAGTTTTTTAACAACTTCCTCAACCTTTTCTCTAATGCAGGTGTCAAACTTGCTGGTCTTCTTGGACTTGATCATGGTCCTCTGTTTTGAGAAAAGCGCCTCCTTTCAACATACTTCTTTGCTTATATCATTTATGAGATCTCTGTCCTTTTTGAATAATGAGAAAGCTGCATTTGTTTCAAACTCCCAAACACTGACAATCTATCAAACCGCTTCTTTGTCTATTCATAAACTGGTATACTTATTTACAATGTTGAAACACAGTTACCATTTGCTTTGACTAGTGCATTGGTCTTTTTGTAATAGAACCATTCCAAAGCTCAACTCTGTCCACTGTTTTACATTTTAGGTGATATTTCAAAAGAGAAAACCACACAAGGTCTGTTGAAGAGCTTTGGAAGCCATTTTGTCATTTTAAAAGGAGATGGTCTGTCTTCTTCCAATTTGTTTGGTAATTTCTGCTTCTAGGCGATTTATGAGCTCCTTCTTTGATTGTAAGTGCCCTTATTTGGTTGTATCTTATTCACCTCACATTTCTGTTTTCTTGAAAGCGCTCCTTTGAACTTCTTTGCGTGTGACGGTGGGGTGTTGTTTGACCCTTTCCCTTGAAGCGCCTTTTTGTATCAATGACCTGTATATATTCAATATTGTCTCCTGTCCACTATAGGTACAGTTTGACAGACATTTCCATATGAATAGGAAAAGCAATATATTTTGAAACATAAACACCATCTTTCACCTGTGTAAAGACTTCTATTTTCCCTCTTTGTATCTTTCCACTGCACCTTTTGACCAATCAGTTTTCAACAACACTCAATGCCTTGGCCATCTGCTCATAAATGGTGGAGGCCCTTCACTTGGCAAAGTATCTGAAGATTATTTGATAAGGCTGCATGACAAGGGTTTTGCTTGGATTATGAAGGTAAGCAACCAACTTGAAAAACATCAATACTGGCACCTCTGCTTGCAAACACTACTGTGCTTCAGAACAACCCTAGTCAAAGTATCACTGTCTCACTGTACTGCTTTGATGGGAACTGAGATGTCATTATTTGCTTTGTTCATCTTATGACAAATTATTTGAAAGATAGTCTCTGTGACTATGGAGGTCAGTACCCTTTGAAAACAAACAACTTTTCCTCTGCCTGTGTGATGACATGATTTGTCAGCATCTCTTTAATTTAGTCTTGTGGAAAAGCAGGTTGCTTATGATCAGAATGGTTTTTACCAATGTTATGCCTCTCTAAAGTTTCATCATTTCACATGATTTGAAAACTTCTCATGACTTCCTTTACAAGACCAAACTCTGTTTTCCTTTGAATTTTCATACTTCAGACTCTATCCCTGTTATGATCATTACTCATATTCAGAAAACCTAGAGTTATCCTTTCACTGTTCAGTCAAGAACAAACCTGGATTTTTGCAACCCTTAAAATCAATACTGGCCAGCGCCCTCTGCTTGTAGATGAAGGAGGTGCCCTAACCCTCTGCTTGTAAATGAAGGAGGTTCTGGGCCATGACAAATTATCAGTTTGCTGTGATAGTGGTGTCTTTCTCTTACTGTGATTTTCATGCTGGAAGAGCTGTAAGATCTTGATGAGTGGCTCTCTGTTTTGGAGACATATCTCAGGCTCATGTTACATTTAGAAGCAACTGTTCTTGTAACTGTAGATTCAAGCATTTCCTCCTGAGATGAAGTTATATTTCCTGTCTTAGTAGAATCCATAAAACACTGTGAAACACCTAGTAATCAGCTTGAGACTGTGGTTTATGCAGTGCTGAGACCTAGGGGGTGTGAGTGGCGCGACTTAGAGTTGTTTGTCAATTTCATTTGCAGAGTGGGAAGTCAGTCATGGTTGGTCTGTAGCAGATGGAGGCTTTTTGGCTTTTTGATGATTGCCAAGGGTAAAATGTCTTAAAGCGCCACTTCCTAACATAGGGGAGACTTTTGAAACAGACTTGGATTTTTCTTTTAAAGCTGATGGGCAAACCAATAGGGCTGAAGCTAGATAGGATAGTGATAATGAGGTTTTGATTTTGACATGGGTGGACTGAAAAGTAGAAGGGCGAAAAAATTTTTTAGGAGGGTTTTCTAGATGAAAAATTGACATAGGGAAATCAGCTTCTAGAAAACTTAGATATGGATATAGTCATCACTAACATGTAAAAAATACTGATGGCTAACAGTGGCTCCATTTGGGGAGGGCAGCTCCTCGTCAGGAGGTGTCCAGAATTCAGATTTTTGGCTTATGAAGACCGGTGCCTTATCCATTGGCGCAAAATTTACCCTTCTCTTGATGTTATTTCTGAAAAGTGACAGCATGGTTAACATCAATGATACTTCTACCTACCCCACTATCTTTCCTAACATTTTTCTTCTCTTTGGCGCATTTGAACTAGCAGCCTTTTGACAATGTATATTTTTCTTTTTGCAAAATGAACCTATCTATTTCTACTCTTATATCTATCGGGATTTCAGATTAGACTGATGAACTCCTTCATTTCTCTACCTATGCTAGATCAACTGTCAAGATTAAGCAGTTTGACAGGATTTTATTCTCTAATCTAAAACATGAAATTTAAAAGATGATCAAATCAGGATTAGGCAGTCTGATTTGTCATGCATTTGCGGCATAAAAGACAAGCTGCACACAAATGTTATTTTGCAATAAAGGGAAACTAGACAAGCGGGGCTAAGATGTACAATATATTTTTCATCCCTCGCTTCTCTCTTTGGTTCTGTTTTAGGCATGTGGAACTAGAATCTCTCCCTAATCTAAGCTCTGTGATAAGTCAATCTTACACAATGTTGACTATCTTGACACTCACTAACTTATCAGCAAATAAATTTAAACATGCTCAGCTATGATTAGGCTAGATAGTTGAACAAGACATTGAAGCACTAGTAGCGGCATTTAGACTTGCTCGCTTTCTGAAAGACTATTTTTTGGAACATGGGGCCTTTGTTCTATCTTCACTCGCCCTCTTTTCTGTTTTTACTGTTTTTGACTTTCCTATCTTTTACTGTTTTTGAATTTTCTATTTTTTCAATATTTCAAACAACGGTATGTTTAAGCATCTTATCCTCATAAGGATCTCACTCTCACCTTGGCCCACTTAACTCTTGAAAAGAAAAATTTGGGAAATTTTCTCTCTCTAACATGACATAGGGATTCATACAAGAATCTCTAAACAACCCCGATATCTTCCCTTTGTACCTCTACGAATATGCGATTTCCACTCCTTTCCTTCTTGTATGCTTTCTTCAAGTAATGCATGTATTCTTGGTCATTCTTAAAATAGATAATGACATCATCAAGGTATGCACAGATGCAGAAATTTAAAACTGGGAACATGGCTTTCATGAATAGATTTCTGACATTGGGTGGTTTTGCAATTTTGAACTTGACATCAGATCTACTTCCCGCGAACTTGAAAAAATATTTAAGCTGTCTATTTTGCAAAGGAATCTTATGACCATGACCTGAAACATCATCTTGCAAACATACACGATTAAAAGCACCTTTAATTGGTAAATCATGGTTTTGAGTAGAAAAAACATAATCTCTGTTATAAGGATATGCAGTTTTATTCCTAAAATTAAAGCAGACTCTATGACCAGCTGTTTTATCCCTGATTATTTCATTTTGTTTCAGATTGTTGTGTTTTCTCTTATAAAGACTGTTCTTTGAGGGGAAGGTAGTGACACAGTAGTTTCCCTTGCCTTTTCTGTAGAAATTGGTATTCTGCATGAGATTTCTGATTTTGGCCTTTCTAAGTTCTTCATGAAAAGACAGAATATGAGCCAATTTCAGTAGTTCAGGTATGCTAGGATTGCAACTATCATTCTTGCTCATGAGAAGTTTATCTGGCGTTCTTTCTAGATTTTGAGCTGCTGAGGTTATAGTTAAAGCTTTATTTGCAGTAGGAGGGTCACATGATGGTAAATCTTTGATGTATGGCAGAAACATTGAACTCCCTTTTTCCCGGGTCCCAAATAGGTTGATGATGTGTAGGTCTTCTAAAGCCTTTACCCGGAAAAAGTTCCCACAAGTCACTGCTGGTGTTTGACTAAAACTAGAGCAATTTGCTTGATAGTACATAAGAGTTTGTGCTTCTTGTTAAAACCTACTTCGAAAAAGGAAAACTTACTCCCCCTCAAGACACCATTGTTCATGATCATGGTAGTTTTGAGTGTCTAGTTCATCATAAGGTACCGGGGACGGTACGTGTGGTGGATCTAAGTACACGCCCGGTTTCCTGCGACTCTTCCTCCATGTTTTCATCAATATGCATAATGAAAGAGTTTAGGTCGGAACGTAAGGAATACATTGGAATGTTGTCTGGCCTCTCTTGACTACTAATCATGTATTTCATGTGTGACTCTCGGTAGAGTATTCTTGTCTGGTCAAACACAGGAATGGTGGCGTATGACATGTCCAGTTTAATATTCCCTTGGAGTTTGGCTCCCCAAGATCTCGATAGAAGCATCCCGTACTTGGGAGGGATATCTGCCACTACTATATCCATGATTAGATGTTTCGCAGGTATTTGGGCCAGACTAAAACAAAGGTCTTTGATCAAACCCAGGCATTTGACTCTACTCGAATAAAATGAATACAAGTCTTTGTATGGTCTTGCGATTTCCAGGCCTAGTCTTTCCATTACTACCTTCGGCATAAGATTATGCGAGGCGCCGGAGTCTAGCATGGCATTGTGGAGGATTTGGTTGTGGATGTTTAGGCTAATGTAAAATGGAACAGTGGTTCCTTCTTGGAATTTTCCTTCTATCTTCGGACCAAACAAAACTTCAGGAGTGTCATCAGCCAGATTAACAGTGTTCGCATCATTCCCTAGATTTAGGACCTTTAGCACTTGGGATTTATAAGAGTTTTGGGTGATGAGTTCGGTAAGAGGCATGGTGATCTTGATCTTGGCGATTTCGCCTTCAAAACTAAAAGGTAGCTGAGGTTTGGATATGTTTGTTTCGGCTTTTTCAGCCATGACCTTCTCTATGTTCTGAGTTTTTTGACCTTGTTTTGGGATTTTGTTTGCCATAGTTGCTTCGGTAACTTTTTTGGAAGTACTCAGAGCAGCTGAGTTAGGACTAGTTTGGGTAACTTTAGCTTTGTTTTGGTCACTCTTCTCGACCTTGATTTTGTCACTGCTTACTACTTTCTTGAGGATGGTATTAGGGGTTTTAGCAGTATCTGAGTTACATTTCTTGGAATTATCTTGGTTTCTTTTGCTTCTAAGGTCATATTTCCGGTGAGCTTCTATTATGGCATTTTGAAAATCTATGGCAGGGTTGTCGAGATATTCATAGTTGGTCTCATCCTGATTAGGAGAAAAGAATGCTTGTTCTTCTTCTGTGAGGTACACCTCACTCTCATTATCAGATCCTATGAGGTTTAAATGATGTTCATCAAGAGGTTCTGTATCCCTGTCATCCTCTTCCACATATTTTTCATTGAATGGTGGCACCGATTTGTTGGTCACTTTTCCCTTCCAATTGTTTTGTGGCTGCTCCCTCCTAAATTTTGGTTCCGGTTTTGTTTGGAGGGTTTGGGTACGGTTATCCCTAACGAGGAGCCTTTTCATTGATCTTTTCCCATTTTAGCCATGGATTTGACTAAGTCATCTATTCGGGGATACGAGGAAGGTGATGAAGTGGAGACCTCATCTCTATATGTGACCTTTTCTTTACGATCTAGTTCTAGCTCTTTCGGCTTAAGTTGGCAATCTGCTTTATAGCTATTTGTTGCATTTCCTCTAAGGTAAGGGGGATCCTTGTCTCTCAAATGATATGTCATGTCGGATCAAACCCCTTGGGGGTACATAGCTAAACCAAGTGGAGGTTTGAAATGAGGTGGGAGGGAGTTATATACAGACTGTTGAACCTAGTAAGGTGGCTTGGACACTTTCCCTATTTTCCCGTTTTAGGTTGTTATATTCTGACAGGATTTGAATGGGGTTTCTTCGGATTTCCCACCTATTTCTGAAGACTTGATGTAGTTCTGGGATATCGTGGATGCTGTTTGGAGTTAAGCTTTTGAACCATGCTTTGGGTTCACCACCAAGACTTTGGGAAAATATTCTCATTCTGACAGTCTCGTCTTGTACCTCCAGGTATTCATAAGCATCAGTCATCCTACTTATATGCTGTTGATGTGTGGTGGTGTCTTCTCTGGTAAAGTGTGGGATCTTGTCTTGATATTTATTTGGGAGAGGAGCCAAGGGCGGTGGCAACACCAAAGGTGCGTACTAGGCTGCCATGACGGGAGATAATGGATGATGTACAAGATGAGGACTAGTAGGCTGAGATGAGGTGTTTTGAACAGTTGTGGTTTGACCAGGTGTGGCGGATGAACTTGGACTAGTGATCTGGTTTTGAGCAGAACTGGGATGGTAGGAGCCAAATTGATAGAGAAGCTGGAAATCAGGAGGAGTGGTAGGTGAAGCTTCTCTACTAGGACTCTGTGGTGGGTCTAGGGGTGCAAGATCGTCAAAGTTTATCTTACTAGATGATTTGCTTCTGAAAAGAGCTTTTGATGACTCTAATTCAAAAGGTGAATTTGGTAAGATAGTGAGATGTTTAGGTACTGATCTTGTTCTACGGATGGATCTACTAGTAGCTAGATGGTCAGTTTCGGAAGCTTGCCACAGAATCTTCTCTGGGTCATCTACTATGATAGGGGGATTTGGGTCTGGATGGGATCTGGTGTTGATTCTTCGTGAAGCCAGATTTTGGATCCAGAGTTTAGAGAGAATGGTATTGGTGAATGTTCTGGATGAGTGGTTTTTCTAAAGTTTTACTAAGGTGAAGGATGGTAAAAAATAAAAGGGGTGGATTAGTGGAGTCACCAGGTGGAAATGGGTTGTTTTTGTGAAGATAGCTATGGTCCACGACCAGTAACTAATCTGGGAATGTTTTTGGATTTTCTGAGTTTATGTGTAGCCTATGATTTGTTAAAGTAACCTAGACTTGTTTCAACACTTTGCTAGGGTGATGAGAAAAAAGAGTTTACTCTAAAAAATGGGTCTATGGACTGCTTGCTTGTTTATGGTATCTAAAGGACCAAAGAGTCTATAAGATTTTGCTAGACTATCATGTACTCATGGTCCTACCATCTCCCACTATGTTAGTGAGTGATGGGATAGGTCTATTGGATATTAGCCTAGAGTTTTGAAAAATAGTAAGGCTTACTAGAAGTTAGTGGAGTCGCCAGGTGGAATGTCAGTTGTTTTGAGGTATACTTGTATGGTCCACCACCAATATTGACAAAAACCAATCTAAGGGAGTGTTTTGGGGTTTTTTGAGTTTTTATACCAATCTTAAGGGAAGGAAAAGTGTCCTACGAAATTTGAGTCATCATTTTGCTAGGATGGTGAGACAGCAGTTACTCTTCTAAGTTGAGTGAGATCTAAGAGTTCCTAAGGGATACCTAGGATGTTTATCACTCAGAGTCCCACCGTGATCGCCATTATGTTAGGTTGGCGATGAGGTGGCTCAATTGGATAGTAGCCTAGAGTTTAGTGAAGTAGTAAGGCCTACTGGAGGCTAGTGGAGTCGCCAGGTGGATTTTTACTTGTTTTGAGGTATATGTGTATGGTCCACCACCAATACTGTCAAAAACCAATCTAAGGGAGTGTTTTGGGGTTTTTTATGAGTTTTATGTAGTCCTGAGGTTTGGAAGAGTTTCCTATAACTGACTCATCATTTTTCTAGGATGGTGAGACAACCAGATTCTACTCTTCTAATTTTGACTGAGATTTTGAGAGTTCCTAAGGGATACCTAGGATGTTTTGACTCAAAGTCCCACTGTGATCGCCATTATGTTAGGGTCCCGTGATTTGGCCGATTGGCAAGCCAAATGACGATGTAACATCGAACCAAGCTTTGGAGCCCAAGGACCTAGCCTTCCTGGACTCAGAGAGGGCTCTCTCTATATGTGTAAAAGATGTCGGTGTGTTTGCTTATGGTGTTCTGATATTAGGCTAGTTATGAAGTGAGTTTTTGATTTTTTTGGTTTTTTAAGTTCGTGAGGGATAAAGCTGATCAAAGACAGAAACTGGATAACAATATGTAGATAAACTGGGCTATGGGGTCAAACAGGTCAAGGAAGCTATGAGATGATGATGTAAGGCTGCTGTAGGGCCGATTTGATTCACAGTAGAAGGGATCTTTGGGCAAAATGGATTAAATGGACAATAAGTTTGTGAAAGACAAGGGATTTCAAGTGTAACTAGTTTATAGTAGACATAAACATGTTATAGCAAGCCATTAATCATGCTAAATGCAACTATGAGCTAATTAATACATAGAAATCAAACATTCCAGCCATACATAGAGGTATAAGACCCTCTAACTTCGGGAAATGGCTATCAGACTTTGGGGAAACACATAAGACAAACTAACAACTCATAAACTACGCCGGAACGCCTAAACATAGTCTCTAAGTCATTGGGCACTTTGACAAACAAGCTTTCATAGTTTTAGGCAAAGGGCTAGATCGGGACTAGGTCTCCTTGGTTCAACAAGATGATCAACAAATTAGTCAAAGAGAAAGTTTTATGGACAGAACTATGGACAGCTTATAGGTAGGCAGGGCACACCATACATCCTACTCAACATGCATAGAACTTGTAAATAAAACTAGTAAACATTATCCTTAAGTCACTAAAGAGCAGTTAAGAATTCTTTAGCATAACTAAGGAAGAAGAAAACATCAAGCTATGAAGATTTAGGAATTTTGAGGTGCCTCCATGGGCATATCTCAAAACTAATCTCTACTGATCTATAGCAGCAAGAAGCATGTATTATGGATGAAAACTAGAAGACAACAATAAAGCAAGAAAAACTATACCATTCTACCATGTCATGGAATCCATCAACAATCCTTCATCATTCCTCAAAAGCATCCAAGAGGCAGTCCAAAAATCATAACACAAATGTATTCTTCAAAGCTCATATGACCAATGTATTAATTCTTCTCTCAAGTTCAGCCTCTGATTTACAATGAAACCCATGGAATAAATAGGCTTGAGGGAGGAAAACCTCATGCAGCAACTAGCTATCCCATTGGCCAAGTCAAAATATCTAAACTTGTCCTTGAGGCTTTGCAAAGCCCAAGGCACAAAATATCCCATAAAATATCTAAAAAACTGCTAAAAATGGAAATTATATTGACTTTACATCATTTCCCAAGCATAAAAATAGCTTAACGCACATTTGGGAAAAGCAGATTTTTTAGGTTCAAAAATTACAAAAATACTTCATATTTATGTCTGAAAAAGGTCCCCTGACTTTCTGGAGGCAATTGGAAGCCTTCCCGATGTCGAAATGAGGCTCATGATGGCTCGTTGGAAAGCCCTCTATCTCTACTTTCCGGTGCAACTAAAACCATCTCAATCTGAGGCCTGAAAGTCATCCAAAACTGTACCTGTGTGCAAAACACCAGGAAATAGCAGACTGCTGATATGGCGGGCAAAATGTGCAAAAAGAGGGCATTTTTTGCCAATTTGAGGGGGCGAATGATCTCCAAATGCTCTGAAAATCGCTGGAGACCTACTCATAGAATTATGGCATCCATCGGTATCATCCTTCTCCCTTGAAAACTCCTCAAACTGAAATGGCGAAATTATGAGTTTTTGACCAAAAACCCCAAAAATGCCAAAAAACAAAAAGTTGCCGAAAAAGGCCCAAAATTGGCATGCATGACCCTCAAGGGTCCATAGCAACATGCTCCGAAGCTGAGGCCAAAATATCAAGGGCTGATATGCTTTTCCCTTCTTTCCGTGCCAGGCGCTTCCCCCTTGCCTTCTTCAATTTCTCTTGTGCTGCCTTTAGTTTGCGCCGGGCAAACTGATTCAGCTTTTGGAAGTGGTGTGTCCTCTTCCTCTACAGCTCTAAATCTCTATTCGCCCTCTCAAGCTTCATTTCCAAATGTTTGTTAGCTCTTTCAAGCCAAGCCTCTTTGTTTTCCTCAATTTCCTGCTCAAGGAGTGCAGTGAGAGGAAAGGCTTGGAGTTGGGCTTGCTCTTCTGCTCTCTGCTTTTCCAAGGCTATTTTAAGCCCGATGGTCCTAGGCCTCTTCCGCCTAGGCTGGTCTTCCTCCTCTTCATCATCAAACTCACCAATGAGCTCTTCAATTCTTGCTTGCGCCTTAGCTGCCTCTTTCTTATACTTAATCGCCCGTGCCTCATGACTGTTAAGGTGGCAGCCTTAGCTTGTTGTTCTTCATCAATGTCTTGTCCAATTTGTGGCTCAAGAGGTGTTTCAATTTCCTGCCCAACTTGCTGTTCTTCATCTTGCACTTGCTGCTGTTCCTCATCATCTAACTGCTGTTCATCAATGATCTGCTGCCCTTCACTTTCTGTTTGCTGCTGTCCCTCATCATGGACCTGCTGTCCTTCATCATCTATCTGCTGCTGCTGTTCACTGCCCTCTCCTTCCTCCTGTTGACTTGGCTGTCCCTCAACATCCAACTGCTGCTGTCCCTCATTCTCTATCTGCTGCTGCTGTTCACTGCCCTCTCCTTCCTCCTGTTGACTTGGCTGTCCAGTAGTCATTCTGAGTCTTCTAGGTGTAGGCCTACTAGACAAAGGCACTAGGCGATGGACAGGCTGAGTAGGCGAAATATGGGCAGGAGGAACAGTGGCAAAATCTGGATGGCTGATGAATAAATCCCATGAAACCTCTTTCTTCTCTAGCTGGTATAGGAAGATAATCTTGATCAAAGAATGATGAAAAAGAGAAGGGATTTGCTGAGGTGGGGATTTCTTTTGGACAGTGGATGCCATTTTCTCTATGCTCTTGGACAAAAAGTAAGGGAGGTTCAGTTGCCTACTTCTAGTAAAATGCATCAATAAACGGACATGGTAGGCATAAATTCGATTAAACCTCCCTTCACAAGTGAAATATTTCATTATGGCTTTCATCAGTGGAGCATAGCTGTCAAGGAGATATGAAAAAGGGAAGATAGCAGTGACAACCTCTCTATGTTCAGGTTTGATGAAAGGTTTATAATCCTCTAAGTCAAGATGAGCTTGTTTAAACCATTTTTCGCCATGATACGGGATCTTGGTGGCCTTGGACACATACCTTGGAGAAATTTTGAAATCAAGATCCGCCACTTGGAAGTGTTTTTGTTTGAATCTCAGGGCGCACAAGTGTGTTAATGGCGAAAAACTCTTGACTTCTTCTATCTTCTGGCAAAAATCAAGGCAGCCTACTTCATGGAAGTTGAAAAGTACAGATGGATGAGCATTAATCTCTTCTGTAGAGATGGGCTCATATCTTTTATGTGGACCGCTCCTGTGGTCTTGCCTTGGAGGCATTTTGACCTGAATAAGCTTTGGAAGAGGCGCACTGCCTTCACTGTGTGTAAAATGCTCTGCTAGAGTCAAACTGTGTCAATATGCTTCTTGGACAGATAAACAATGTGGTTTGGATGGATTGCAACAATGTTTCTTTGAATACACAACCTCTGCTCTCCTTAAAACCAGCCTTTCACCTTTGGATGTACCTCAGCCAGGCAAAATTCTCAATAGGGTACCATCTGTAAAGATGAGACAAACTGCTGTGTAGATTTTCTGTATACAGTGTTAAGAAATCATTCTTCTTGTGAGTTTGTTAGAGGTCAATCAACATACTTGTATTTGTGTCTCCAAGACAAAACTCAAATATTAAAACCCTGCTCTTCAGAAAGTGGCCCTACTCACCCTTAGAATATCTCTGTCAACATATTTCTATAGAAGAGACCATACAGTGAAAGAAAAAGGAGACTTAGGTTAGGTGAATTATCAGTGCACAGTGTTTAGGAAAAACACCCTTTGCTTGTGAATTTAAGAGATCAACACCACATTTATATCTCTGTCTCCAATGTTAAATTCAACCATCAAAAAATCTTGCCCTTCAGAAAGTGTCCTGTTCACCTTTAGAATATCTTTGTCAACAGATTCTTAGTAGGAAATGACACAGTGAAAAGAAGGGCAGACTGCTTTTTTGGGAGAAGTTGCTGTGAGAAGTGCTAAAACCACCCTGTTCTGTGAAAGTTTAGATGTCAACCAATCCACCTGTATCTCCTTTCCATAGTAAATTTTGCAATCATTAAAAACTCTGCCCTGTATAAGTGTGCGGACCTTGAACTAACTTGTATATGGGAAATCAACCCTTAGTGCTATTTAAGCAGTCACTGTAACAATCCTGAGCAAAGATGACAGAGTTTGAAAGGCTCCAAAGTTTGCAGGCAGAGGTTGCGTGAGTTTTATCCCTTCAAAACAATCAATGGCTCTTTATAAATTAACCCCCTCTTTAGAGGTTTCCTTGGAGGTTGCAGTCAAATATCTTGCATCAACAACCTCTCTTTAAGCCAAACACTATTTCTTTGTAAGAAAAACCTCTGACCTTTGATGCTTGTGAAAGTATAGGATCCCTGATCCTTTTAAAGTGAAAACATCCTGTTCTTAGTTTCAAAACCTTTTATCTCCTGAAGATGCTTTTGAATGACACAACTTATCATTTTATTACAGCTTTACACCTCAAAATCTCACGCAGCAAACACTATTTCTTCAGCTATGGTGACGAGGTTTTGAAATTTTTGAATGTGGAGTGGTGAAAATTTGTAGCAGTTTAACAGTGAATAAGCTTGTTTCAAACCTCATTTTGGCTCCAAATACCCTCGGACAGTCACAAATTTTAGGGGCAAAGGGTGTAAATACCTCAAAACACGAAGCACAATTCTTGTTGGGCACTGGAGGTGGCTGTGGAGTTCTTTAGGCCTGCGCGGTACTCCTCAGAGAAAGAACGACGCGCATTTTCCTCCGGGTGGCACTGTCGGGTCGGGCTGTCGGGCTGTGTACAGGCGCGTCGCGCCAACACTGACCGCCTTTGTAAAATCGCCCCCAGGCGCGTCGCGCGGGTTTCCAGGCGCGTCGCTCGGCCAATAAACAGTGCAAATTACTAAAAATTGACCCGAAACCTTGTTTTGATGCAGTGAACACCTTGATCCCCGTTTTGAAAATGAAAACTTCTTCTTCGATTTACTCTTATGTCGTTTCAAAACAAATCTCCAACGATCACTTCCTTTTTAAATGTAAAGTGGAATTTTGGTTTGGCTTTTTTGCGAAGTTTTCACAGTCTTTTGATCCTTTTAACAACACCTTGGTGTATTTGCGAAACTGAACTCATAATCTGTGCATGCATTTGAAGTTTTTCGATGCTTTTGGACTGTCTAATCAATGGACCAACCCCTTTATGAAAACAAAAATATCTTAAAGCCAGAACTCTGTTTTATACACAGTTGTTTGAAAAGTGATTTCCAGCTTTTGTTCTTTGGGTGATAAACACCGAACTTCAAACTTTGACAAATAACTCAATAACTTCCACATCATCTCTGTTTATTGAATACTAGAAAACTATCCATAACACTGACTGTCCATGAAAACAACTTCTTTGCCTATACATAAACTGGTATGCTTATTCACAATGTCCATCTTGGGAATTAATCTTGAATAGCCTCCCATTGTTTGTGATGTATATCTGAAAGGATAAACTGGTGAAGCAGGAACAACAGGGTTCTTTGAAACACAGTCATCACTTGATCTGATTGGTGCATTTGACCTTTTGTAATGAAGCCATTGCCAAAGCTTAACTCTGTCCACTATTTTACCTTTTCTCTTTTGCAGGTGACACATTGTAGCTGATTTCTTTTTATGCTTGCCAAATTCTTTGAAACTAGATGATGACTTGTAATAAAATGTCCTAACTGTTCCTTGCTTTGAAGAAATGCCTCCACCTTTTAAGCTCGGTTTGACAGAATCCTGTAGATGTCTTTTGATTGGATTTGTAATAGTGAAGTGCTATCATGGGTTTTGAGTGCTGCTCCAGAGCTACTGAAACATCATTTCCAAAAACTTTGTCTTAATCTGCTGATGGCTATATGATGAGCAGGCTTTGGCAAAAGCTCTTTTTGTAAATGGTGTCAGTCTCTGCTTCCAGGTGATCCATGAGTTCCCTTTTGGATTGTAAGTGCCATAATCTTGCTGCATCCATTCAAACTATATTTCTCTGTTTACTTAAGAGGAGTTCCCTTTAAACTTCTTGGCATGTGACAGTGAGGTGACTGTGTGGCCTCTTCCCCTAAGGAAAATGCCCTTTTTGTATCAATGGCCTGCCTAGTCAATATTGTCTCCTGTCCACTATAGGTACAGTTTGACAGACATTTTCATATGAATAGGAAAAGCAATATTTTTGAATTAGAAACACTAACTTTGACCTGTGTAATGACTGCTGTTTTCCTTCTTTGTATCCTTCCATTGCACCTTTTGACTAATCAGTTTTCAACAACATCTAATGCTTTGGCCATCTGCTCATAAATGGAGGAGGCTCTTCATCAGGCAAAGTATCTGAAGGTTGTTTGACAAATCTGTTTGACACAGATTTTCCCTGGATGTGATGGTAAGAAAACCACTTGAAAAACATCAATACTAGCACCTCTGCTTGCAATCATCACTGTGCTTCAGAAAAACCCTAGCTAAAGTGTCACTGTCTTCCTGCACTGCTCTGAGGGTGACTGAAATGTCATCATTTGCTTTAGTCAATTCATGACAAATTTTTGAAAGACAGTCTCTGTGACTATGGAGGTCAGCTTCCTTTGAAAAATAAACAACTTTCCTTCTGCCTGTGTAATGACATGTTTTGTCAGCACCTCTTCAATTTGATCTTGTGGACAAGCAGGCTGCTTATGATTGGAATTTTTACTAATGACATGCCTTTCTAAAGTTCAACAATTCACATGATTTGAAAGTTTCAGATGACCTCCTTTATCAGACCAGACTCTTTTTTCCTTTGAGCTAGCATATTTCAAACTCTATCCCTGTTATGATCATCACTCACATTCATAAAACCTGGGGATATTGTTTCACTGTTCAGTAAAAGGCAAACCTGGACTTTTGAAATCTTCAAAGTCAATACTGGCCATCGCCCTCTGCTTGTGGATGAAGGAGGCGCCCTAACCCTCTGCTTGTAAATGAAGGAGGTTCTGGGCCATGACAATTTACCAGTTTGCTGTGATAGTGGTGTCTTTCTCTTACTGTGATTTTCATGCTGGAAAGAGCTGTAAGGTGTTGATGAGTGAATCTTTGTTTTGCAGCTTCATCTCAGGCTCATGCTACATTTAGAAGCAGCTGTTCCTCTAACTGTAGATTCAAGCATTTACTCCTGAGATGAAGTTGTATTTCCTGTTCTTTGCAGAATCCATAAAACACTTTGAAACACCTACTAATCAGCTTGAGACTGTGGTTCATACAGTGCTGAGACCTAGGGGTATAAGTGGCGCGACTTAGAGATGTTGGTCAATTTCATTTGGAGAGTGAAAGGTCAGTCATGGTGGGTTTTGTAGCAGATGGAGGCTTTTTTGGCTTTTTGATGGTTGCCAAGGGTAAAATGTCTTAAAGCGCCACTTCTTAACATAGGGGAGACTTTTGCAACAGACTTGGGCTTTTCCTTTTGGAGCTGATGGGCAGACCAGTAGGGCTGAAGCTAGAAAAAATAGTGATAATGGATTTTGACTTTGACATGGGCGGACTGATAAGTAAAAGGGAGAAAAAAAGTCTTATGAGGGTTTTCTAGATGAAAAATTGACATAAGGAAATCAGCTTCTAGAAAACTCAGCTATAGATATAGTCATCACTAACATGTAAAAAATACTGATGGCTAACAGTGGCTCCATTTGGGGAGGGCAGCTCCTCGTCAGGAGGTGTCCAGAATTCAGATCTTTGGCTTATGAAGACCAGTGCCTTATCCATTGGCGCAAAATTTACCCTTTTCTTGATGTTATTTCTAAAAAGTGACAGCATGGTTAACATCAATGATACTTCTACCTACCCCACTATCTCTCCTAACATTTTTTCTTCTCTTTGGCGCGTTTGAACTAGTAGCCTTTTGACAATGTATATTTTTCTTTTTGCAAAATGAACCTATCTATTTCTACTCTTATATCTGCCGGGAGTTCAGATTAAACTGATGAACTCCTTCATTACTCTACCTATGCTAGATCAACTGTCAAGATTAAGCAGTTTGACAGGATTTCATTCTCTAATCTACAACATGAAATTCAAAAAATGATCAAATCAGGATTAGGCAGTCTGATTTGTCATGCATTTGCGGCATAAAATACAAGCTGCACACAAATGTCATTTTGCAACAAAAGGAAACTAGACAAGCGGGGCTAAGATGCACAATGTGTTTTTCATCCCTCGCTTTTCCCTTTGGTTCTGTTTTGGGCATGTGGAACCAGAATCTCTCCCTAATCTAAGCTCTGTGATAAGTCAATCTTACACAATTTTGACTATCTTGTCACTCACTAACTTATCAGCAAATAAATTTAAACATGCGCAGCTATGATTAGGCTAGATATCTGAACAAGACATTGAAGTACTAGTAGCGGCATTTAGGCTTGCTCGCTTTCTGAAAGACTATTTTTTGGAACATGGGGCCTTTGTCCTATCTTCACTTGCCCTCTTTTCTGTTTTTTACTGTTTTTGACTTTCCTATCTTTTACTGTTTTTGACTTTTCTATTTTTTCAATATTTCAAACAATGGTATGTACAATGAATGAAAGTGTCTCAAACTCAAAAATCTTGGAAATGACGGAATTTAAGCATCTTATCCTCATAAGGATCTCCTCTCACCCTTGGCCCACTTAACTCCTGAAAAGAAAAATTTGGGAAATTTTCTCTCTCTAACATGACATAGGGATTCATGCAAGAATCTCTAAACAACCCAGTATCTTCCCTTTGTACCTCTCTGAATATCTGATTTCCACTCCTTTCCTTACTGTATGCTTTCTTCAAGTAATGCATGTATTCTTGGTCATTCTTAAAATAGATAATGACATCATCAAGGTATGCACAGATGCAGAAATTTAAAACTGGGAACATGGCCTTCATAAACAGATTTCTGATATTAGGTGGTTTTGCAATTTTGAACTTGAAATCTGATCTACCTCCTGCAAACTTGAAAAAATCTTTAAGCTGTCTACTCCGTAAGGGAATCTTATGATCATGCCCTGAAACATCATCTTGCAAAACTACATGATTAGAAGCACTTTTATTTGGTAAACCATGGTCTTGGGTAGAAAAAACATATTTTCTGTTATAGGGATATGCAGTATTACTTCTAAAATCAAAACAAACTCTATGGCCATCTGTTTTATCCCTGATTAGTTTAGTTTGTTTCAGATTGTTGTGTTTTCTCTTGTCAAAGCTGTTCTTTGAGGGGAAGGTATTGACACAGTAGTTTCCCTTGCTTTTTCTGTAGAAATTGGTTTCTGCATGAGATTTCTGATTTTAGCATTTCTAAGTTCTTCATGAAAAGACAGAATATGAGCTAATTTCAGTAGTTCAGGTA
Source organism: Pinus albicaulis (assembly GCA_034641835.2). NCBI lineage: Eukaryota > Viridiplantae > Streptophyta > Pinopsida > Pinales > Pinaceae > Pinus > Pinus albicaulis. The sequence goes on along the minus strand of CM076570.1, from coordinate 122,746,400 downwards.
TGATGGGATTGCAACTGTCATCCTTGCTCATAAGAAGTTTATCTGGCATTTTCTCAAGATGTTGAGCTGCTGAGGTTATGGTCAAAGTTTCATTTGTAGTAGGAGGGTCACATGATGGTAAATCTTTGAGGTATGGTAGAAACATCAAACTCCCTTGCTCCCGGGTTCCAAATAGGTTTATGATGTGTAGGTCTTCTAAAGCCTTTACCCGGAAGAAGTTTCCACAAGTCACTGCTGGTGTTTGACTAAAACTAGAGCAATTTGCTTGATAGTACATAAGAGTTTGTGCTTCTTGTTCTAATCCTACTTTAGAAAAGGAAAACTTACTTTCCTCAAGACATAACTGTTCATGATCATGGTAGTTTTGAGTGTCTAGTTCATCATAAGGTACCAGAGACAGCTGATGTGGTGGATCTAAGTCTACATCAGTTTCCTCTGACTCTTCCTCCATGTTTTCATCAATATGCATAATGAAAGAGTTCAGGTCGGAACGCAAGGAACACATTGGAATGTTGTCTAGCCTATCTTGACTGCTAATCATATATTTCATGTGTGATTCGCGGTAGAGTATTCTGGTCTGGCCAAACACAGGAATGGTGGCATATGACATGTCCAGTTGGATATTCCCTTGGAGTTTGGCTCCCCAAGATCTGGATAGAAGCATCCCGTACTTGGGAGGAATATCTGCCACTACTATATCCATGATTAGATGTTTCGCAGGTATTTGGGCCAGACTAAAACAAAGGTCTTTGATCAAACCCAGGCATTGGACTCTACTTGAATCAAATGAATACAAGTCTTTGTATGGTCTTGTGATTTCCAAGCCTAACCTTTCCATTACTACCTTTGGCATAAGATTATGCGAGGCGCCGGAGTCTAGCATGGCATTGTGGAGGATTTGGTCGTGGATGTTCAGGCTAATGTAAAATGGAAGAGTATTTCCTTCTTGGAATTTTCCCTCTATCTTTGGACCAAACAAAACTTCAGGAGTGTCATCAGCCAGATTAACAGTGTTTGCATCATTCTCTAGATTTAAGACTTTTGGTACTTGGGATTTATAAGATGTTTGGGCAATGAGTTTAGTAAGTGGCATGGTGATCTTGATCTTGGCGATTTCGCCTTCAAAGCTAAAAGGCAACTGAAGTTTAGATATGTTTGTTTCAGCTTTTTCAACCATGACCTTGTCTATGTTCTGAGTTTGTTGACCTTGTTTAGGGATTTTGTTTGCCATAGTTGTTTCGGTGACTTTTGTAGAAGTACCAGGAATATTTGAGAGAGGACTAGTTTGAGTAACTTTGGCTTGGTTTTGGTCAATCTTCTCAGTCTTGATTTTTTCACTGCCTACTGCTTTCTTGAGGATGGTATTAGGGATTTTAGCAGTATCTGAGTTAAATTTATTGGCATTATCTTGGTTTCTTTTGCTTCTAAGGTCATATTGCCTGTGAGCTTCTATAATGGCATTCTGAAAATGTATGGCAGGGTCGTCGGGATCTTCATAGTTGGTCTCATCTTGATTAGGAGAAAAGAACGCTTGTTCTTCCACATTTTAGCCATGGATTTGACTAAGTCATCTATTCTGGGATCTAGGGAAGGTGATGAAGTGGAGACCTCATCTCTATATGTGACCTTTCTTTCTGATCTAGTTCTAGCTCTTTTTTCAGCTAAATTGGCATCTGCTTTTATGGCTATTTGTTGCATTTCCTCTAAAGTAGGGGGATCCTTGTCTCTTAGATGATAAGTCATATCAGGATCAAACCCCTCGGGGAATTTTTCCAAGGCTAAACCAAGTGGGGGTTTGAAATGAGGTGGGAGGGAGTTATATACACTGTTGAACCTAGTACAGTAAGCTTGGACACTTTCCCCATTTTCCCGTTTTAGGTTGTTATATTCTGACAGGATTTGAATGGGGTTTCTTTGGATTTCCCACCTATTTCTGAAAACTTGATGTAGTTCTGGGATATCATGGATACTGTTTGGAGCTAAGCTTTTGAACCATGCTTTGGGTTCACCACCAAGACTTTGGGCAAATATTCTCATTCTGACAGTCTCGTCTTGTACCTCTAGGTATTCATAAGCATCAATCATCCTACTTATATGCTGTTGAGGTGTAGTGGTGTCTTCTCCAGTAAAGTGTGGGATTTTGTCTTGATATTTATTTGGGAGAGGAGCCAAGGGCGGTGGCAACACCAAAGGTGCGTACCAGGCTGCCATGACTGGAGCTAATGGATGATGTACAAGATGAGGACTAGTAGGTTGAAATGAAGTGGTTTGAATAGTGGTGGTTTGACCAGGTGTGGCGGATGAACTTGGACTAGTGATCTGGTTTTGAGCAGATCTGGGATGATAGGAGCCAAACTGATAGAGAAGCTGGAAATCAGGAGGAGTGGTGGGTGAAGCTTCTCTAATAGGACTCTGTGGTGGGTCTAGGGGTTCAAGATCGTCAAATTTTATCTTACTATATGATTTGCTTCTGGGAAGAGTTTTTGATGACTCTAATTCAAAAGGTGAATCTAGTAGGCTAGTGCGATGTTTAGGTATAGATCTTGTTCTACGGATGGATCCACCAGTAGCTAGATGATCAGTTTCGGAAGCTTGCCACAGAATCTTCTCTGGGTCATCTACTATGATAGGGGGATTTGGATCTGGATGAGCTCTGGTATTGATTCTTCGTGAAGCCAGATTTTAGATCCAGAGTCTAAAGAGAATGGTATTGGTGAATGTTTTGGATGAGTGATTTCTCTAAAGTTCTACTAAGGTGAAGGATGGTCAAAAATAAAAGGGATGGATTAGTGGAGTCGCCAGGTGGAACTGGGTTGTCTTTGTGAAGATAGCTATGGTCCACCACCGGTAACTAATCTGGAAATGTTTTTGGATTTTATGAGTTTTATGTGCATTCTATGATTTTTTAAAGTATCCTAGACTTATTTCAACACTTTGCTAGGGTGATGAGAACAAAAAGAGTTTACTCTAAAAAATGGGTCTATGGACTGCTTGCTTGTTTATGGTATCTAAAAGACCAAAAGAGTCTATAAGAGTTTGCTGGACTATTATGTACTCAGTGTCCCACTATCTCCCGCTATGTTAGTGAGTGATGGGATAGGTCTATTGGATAATAGCCTAGAGTTTGGTAAAATAGTAAGGTCTACTAGAAGTTAGTGGAGTCGCCAGGTGGAATGTGGTTGTTTTGAGGTATATTTGTACAGTCCACCACCAATACTGTCAAAAGCCAATCTAAGGGAGTATTTTGGGGTTTTTCTGAGTTTTATGTAGTCCTGAGGTTTGGAAGAGTGTCCTACAGCTGAGTCATCATTTTGCTAGGATGGTGAGACAACCAGATTCTACTCTTCTAAGTTTGACTAAGATTTTGAGAGTTCCTAAGGGATACCTAGGATGTTTTGACTCAAAGTCCCACCGTGATCGCCATTATGTTAGGGTTGGCGATGAGGTGGCTAAAATGGATGGTATTCTAAAATTTAGCAAAGTAGTAAGGCCTACTGGAGGCTAGTGGAGTCGCCAGGTGGATTTTTAGTTGTTTTGAGGTATATGTGTATGGTCCACCACCAATACCGACAAAAACCAATCTAAGGGAGTTTTTTGGGGTTTTTCTGAGTTTTATGTAGTCTTGAGGTTTGGAAGAGTGTCCTACCGCTGAGTCATTATTTTGCTAGGATGGTGAGACAACCAGATTCTACTCTTCTAAGTTTGACTGAGATTTTGAGAGTTCCTAAGGGATACCTAGGATGTTTTGACTCAAAGTCCCACCGTGATCGCCATTATGTTAGGGAGCGGTGGGATAAGTCAATCAAACAGTATTCTTAAAAATAAGGGACTTCTAGAGTTCTAAGGTGTCCTTAGATTGTCACTAACTCAAAGTCCCACCGTGATCGCCATTATGTTAGTGAGCGGTGGGATAAGTCAGCCAACTAATACTCAAAAGTCTCTAAAGATTAGGGAAACTAAGTTTGTTTAATACTCAGTGTCCCACCGTGATCGCCATTATGTTAGGGTGGCGATGAGGTGGCTAAATCGGACGGAATTCTAAAATTTAGCAAGGTAGTAAGGCCTACTGGAGGCTAGTGGAGTCGCCAGGTGGATTTTTAGTTGTTTTGAGGTATATGTGTATGGTCCACCACCAATACTGACAAAAAGCCAATCTAAGGGAGTTTTTTGGGGTTTTTCTGAGTTTTATGTAGTCTTGAGGTAAGAGTGTTATAAACCTGATTCAACACTTTGCTAAGATGGTGAAACAGAGAGTTTACACTAAATGATTCTAAAGGCTGATGGTCTGAGTTTAGGATTGAAGGACTAAAGAGTCTATAAGAGTTCGCTAGACTGTCATGTACTCAGTAGGTCCCGCCGTGATCGCCATTATGTTAGAGTCCCGTGATTTGGCCGATTGGCTAGCCAAATGACGATGTAACATCAAACCAAGCTTTGGAGCCCAAGGACCTAGCCTTCCTGGACTCAGAGAGGGCTCTCTCTATATATGTAAAAGATATCGGTGTGTTTTCTTATGGTGTTTTTGATATTAGGCTAGTTATGAAGTGAGTTTTTGATTTTTTGGGGTTTTTTAAGTTCGTGAGGGATAAAACTGATCAAAGACATAAACTGCGTAACAAGATGTAGATAAATTGGGCTATGGGGTCAAACAGATCAAGGAAGCTATGAGATGATGATGTAAGGCTGCTGTAGGGCCGATTTGATTTACGGTAGAAGGGATCTTTGGGCAAAATGGATTGAATGGACAACAAGCTTGTGAAAGACAAGGGATTTCAAGTGTAACTAGTTTATAGCAGACATAAACATGTTATAGTAATCCATTAATCATGCTAAATGCAACTATGAGCTAATTAAGACATAGAAATCAAACATTCTAGCCATACATAGAGGTATAATACCCTCTAACTTCGGGAAATGGCTATCAGACTTTGGGGAAAACACATAAGACAAACTAACAACTCATAAACTATGCCGGAACGCCTAAACATAGTCTCTAAGTCATTGGGCACTTTGACAAACAAGCTTTCATAGTTTTAGGCAAAGGGCTAGATCGGGACTAGGCCTCCTTGGTTCAAAAAAATGATCAACAAATCAGTCAAAGAGAAAGTTTTATGGACAGAACTATGGACAGCTTATAGGTAGGCAGGGCACACCATACATCCTACTCAATATGCATAGAACTTGTAAATAAAACTAGCAAACATTATCCTTAGGTTACTAAAGAGCAGTTAAGAATTCTTTAGCATAACAAAGGAAGAAGAAAACATCAAGCTATGAAGATTCAGGAATTTTGAGGTGCCTCCATGGACATATCTCAAAACTAATCTCTACTGATCTATAACAGCAAGAAGCATGTATTATGGATGAAAACTAGAAGACAAAAACATAGCAAGAAACACTATACCATTCTACCATGTCATGGAATCCATCACCAATCCTTCATCATTCCTCAAAAGCATCCAAGAGGCAGTCCAAAAATCATAACACAAGTGTATTCTTCAAAGCTCATATGACCAATGTATTAATTCTTCTCTCAAGTTCAGCCTCCGATTTACAATGAAACCCATGGAATAAATAGGCTTGAGGGAGGAAAACCTCATGGAGCAACTAGCTATCCCATTGGCCAAGTCAAAATATCTAAACTTGTCCTTGAGGCTTTGCAAAGCCCAAGGCACAAAATATCCCATAAAATATCTAAAAAATTGCTAAAAAAGGAAATTATATTGACTTTACATCATTTCCCAAGGATAAAAATAGCTTAACGCACATTTGGGAAAAGCAGATTTTTGAGGTTCAAAAATTACAAAAATACTTCATATTTATGCCTGAAAAAGGTCCCCTGACTTGCTGGATGCAATAGGCAGCCTTCTCGATGTCGAAATGAGGCTCATGAGGGCTTGCTGGAAAGCTCTCTGTGTCTACTTTCCGGCGCAACTGAAACCATCTCAAAATGAGGCCTAGAAGTCATCCAAAACTGTACCTGTGTGCAAAAACCCAGAAAATAGCAGGCTGCTGATATGGCGGGCAGAATGTGCAAAATGAGGTTGTTTTTCGCCAATTTGAGGGGGCGAATGATCTTCAAATGCCCTGAAAATCGCTGGAGACCTGCTCATGGAATTATGGAATCCATTGGTATCATCCTCCTCCCTTGAAAACTCATCAAACTGAAATGGCGAAATTATGAGTTTTCGGCCAAAAACCCAAAAAATGCCAAAAAACAAAAAGTTGCCGAAAAAGGCCCAAAATTGGCATGCATGACCCTCAAGGGTCCATAGCAACATGCTCCAAAGCCGAGGCCAAAATATCAAGGGCTGATATGCTTTTCCCTTCTTTCCGTGCTAGGCGCTTCCCCTTTACCTTCTTCAATTTCTCTTATGCTGCCTTTAGTTTGCGCCGGGCAAACTGATTCAGCTTTTGGAAGTGGTGTGTCCTCTTCCTCTGCAGCTCTAAATCTCTATTCGCCCTCTCCAGCTTCATTTCCAAATGTTTTTTAGCTCTCTCAAGCCAAGCCTCTTTGTTTTTCTCAATTTCCTGCTCAAGGAGTGCAGTGAGAGGAAAGGCTTGGAGCTGGGCTTGCTCTTCTGCTCTCTGCTTTTCCAAGGCTCTTTTAAGCCCGATGGTCCTAGGCCTCTTCCTCCTAGGCTGGTCTTCCTCCTCTTCATCATCAAACTCACCAATGAGCTCTTTAATTCTTGCTTGCGCCTTAGCTGCCTCTTTCTTATACTTAATCGCCCGTGCCTCATGAACAGCTGTGTGCACATTCATTTGTTTGTTTTCAATCTCCAAGAAGTGATTGAAATTCCTTGCCCTTTGAAGATCTTGCTCTAATGCCTCAATTTTCCCTTCCTTATGGATTAAGAGATTTTCAAGAAGTCGGGCCTCATTGTCACTATCATCGCTTTGGATAGGGATAATAGCTAATTCACCTCCATGCTTTGTACTTTCCCCAACTTTGCTTTTGCCTTTGAAAGCCAATCTGGCGCTTTTCCTCCTTGGCATGCTAGAAGGTGTCTTTTTGGGCAATTTCCTCTTGCTAGGAACAATCTTTGTCACTGTTAAGGTGGCAGCCTTAGCTTGCTGTTCTTCATCTTTCACTTGCTGCTGTTCCTCATCATCTAACTGCTGTTCATCAATGATCTGCTGCCCTTCACTTTCTATTTGCTGCTGTCCCTCATCATGGACTTGCTGTCCTTCATCATCTATCTGCTGCTGCTGTTCATTGCCCTCTCCTTCCTCCTGTTGACTTGGCTATCCCTCAACATCCAACTGCTGCTGTCCCTCATCCTCTATCTGCTGCTGCTGTTCACTGCCCTCTCCTTCCTCCTGTTGACTTGGCTGTCCAGTAGTCATTCTGAGTCTTCTAGGTGTAGGCCTACTAGACAAAGGCACTGGGCGATGGACAGGCTGAGTAGGCGAAATATGGGTAGGAGGAAAAGTGGCAAAATCTGGATGGCTGATGAATAAATCCCATGAAACCTCTTTCTTCTCTAGCTGGTATAGGAAGATAATCTTGATCAAAGAATGATGAAAAAGAGAAGGGATTTGCTGAGGTGGGGCTTTCTTTTGGACAGTGGATGCCATTTTCTCTATGCTTTTGAACAAAAAGTGAGGGAGGTTTAGTTGCCTGCTTCTAGTAAAGTGCATCAATAAACGGACATGATAGGCATAAATTCGATCAAACCTCCCTTCACAAGTGAAATATTTCATTATGGCTTTCATAAGCGGAGCATAACTGTCAAGGAGATATGAAAAAGGGAAAATAGCAGTGACAGCCTCTCTATGTCCAGGCTTGATGAAAGGTTTGTAATCCTCTAAATCAAGATGAGCTTGTTTAAACCATTTTTCGCCATGATACGGGATCTTGGTGGCCTTGGACACATACCTTGGAGAAATTTTGAAATCAAGATCCGCCACTTGGAAGTGTTTTTCTTTGAATCTCAGGGCGCACAAGTGTGTTAATGGCGAAAAACTCTTGACTTATTCTGTCTTCTGGCAGAAATCAAGGCAGCCTACTTCATGGAAGTTGAAAAGTACGGATGGATGAGCATTAATCTCTTCTGTAGAGATGGGCTCATATCTTTTATGTGGACCGCTCCTGTGGTCTTTCCTTGGAGGCATTTTGACCTGAATAAGCTTTGGAAGAGGCGCACTGCCTTTACTGTGTGTAAAATGCTCTGCTGGATTGAAACTGTGTCAATATGCTGCTTTGACAGAGGGACAATGTGAGGTGGATGGTTTGCAACAAGTGTCTTTGTAATACACAACCTCCTGTTCTCTTAAAACAAGCCTTCTACTTTGAGTGTACCTCAGCCAGGCAAATTCCTCAATAGGACACCATCAGTAAAGATGAGACAAACTCCTATGTAGATTTCCTGTATACAGTGTTAAGAAATCATTCTTCTTGTGAGTTGGTTAGAGGCCAATCAACACAGTTGTATTTGTGTTTCCAAGACAAAACTCAAATATTAAAACCCTGCTCTTCATAAAGTGGCCCTACTCACCCTTAGAATATCTTTGTCAACAGATTTCCCTAGAAGAGACCATACAGTGAAAGAAAAAGGAGACCTAGGTTAGGTGAAATATCAGTGCACAGTGTTTAGGAAAAACACCCTTTACTTGTGAATTTAAGAGATCAACCACCACATTTATATCTCTGTCTCCAATGTTAAATTCCCATAAAAATCTTGCCCTCTCGTAGATAGTGTCCCGTTCACCTTTAGAATATCTTGTCACGCATTCTTAGTAGGAAATGACACAAGTTGAAAAGAAGGGAGCAGATCGTTTTTTTGGGAGAAGTTGTTGTGAGAAGTGCTAAAACTACTCCCGTTTCCAGGAAAGTTTAGATGTCAACCAATACACCCGTATCTCCTTTCCATAGTAAATTTGCAATCATTAAAAACCTGCCCTGTATAAGTGTGCCAACCTTGAACTAACTTGTATATGGGAAATCAACCCTTAGTGCTATTTAAGCAGTCACTGTAACAATCCTAAGCAAAGATGACAGAGTTTGAAAGGCTCCAAAGTTTGCAGGCAGAGGTTGTGTGAGTTTTATCCCTTCAAAACAATCAATGGCTCTTTATAAATTAACCCCCTCTTTAGAGGTTTCCTTGGAGGTTGCAGTCAAAGATCTTGCATCAACAAACTCTTGTTAAGCCAAACACTGTTTCTTTGTAAGAAAATCCTCTGACCTTTGATGCTTGTGAAAGTATAGGATCCCTGATCCTTTTAAAGTGAAAACATCCTATTCTTAGTTTCAAAACCTTTTATCTCCTGTAGATGCTTTTGAATGACACAGCTATCATTTTATTACAGTTTTACACCTCAAAATCTCACGCAGCACACACTATTTCTTCAGCTATGGTGACGAGGTTTTGAAATTTTTGAATGTGGAGTGGTGAAAATTTGTAGCAGTTTAACAGTGAATAAGCTTGTTTCAAACCTCATTTTGGCTCCAAATACCCTCGGACAGTCACAAATTTTAGGGGCAAAGGGTGTAAATACCTCAAAACACGAAGCACAATTCTTGTTGGGCGCTGGAGGTGGCTCTGGAGTTCTTTAGGCCTGCGCGGCACTCCTTAGAGAAAGAACGGCGCGCATTTTTCCTCCGGGTGGCACTGTCGGGTCGGGCTGTCGGGCTGTGTACAGGTGCGTCGCTTGTTTGTACAGGCGCGTCGCGCCAACACTGACCGCCTTTGTAAAATCGCCCCCAGGCGCGTCGCGCGGGTTTCCAGGCGCGTCGCTCGGCCAATAAACAGTGCAAATTACTAAAAATTGACCCGAAACCTTGTTTTGATGCAGTGAACACCTTGATCCCCATTTTGAAAATGAAAACTTCTTCTTCGATTTACTCTTATGTCGTTTCAAAACAAATCTCCAACGGTCACTTCCTTTTTAAATGTAAAGCGGAATTTTGGTTTGGCTTTTTTGCGAAGTTTTCACAGTCTTTTGATCCTTTTAACAACACCTTGGTGTATTTGCGAAACTGAACTCATAATCTGTGCATGCATTTGAAGGTTTTCGATGCTTTTGGACTGTCTAATCAATGGACCAACCCCTTTATAAAAACAAAAATATCTTAAAGCCAGAACTCTGTTTTATACACAGTTGTTTGAAAAGTGATTTCCAGCTTTTGTTCTTTGGGTGATAAACACCGAACTTCAAACTTTGACAAATAACTCAATAACTTCCACATCATCTCTATTTATTGAATACTGGAAAACTATCCATAACACTGACTGTCCATGAAAACAACTTCTTTGCCTATACATAAACTGGTATGCTTATTCACAATGTCCATCTTGGGAATTAATCTTGAATAGCCTCCCATTGTTTGTGATGTATATCTGAAAGGATAAACTGGTGAAGCAGGAGCAGCAGGGTTCTTTGAAACACAGTCATCACTTGATCTGATTTGGTGCATTTGACCTTTTGTAATGGAGCCATTGCCAAAGCTTAACTCTGTCCACTGTTTTACCTTTTCTCTTTTGCAGGTGACACATTGTAGCTGATTTCTTTTTATGCTTGCCAAATTCTTTGAAACCAGATGATGACTTGTAATAAAATGTCCTAACTGTTCCTTGCTTTGAAGAAATGCCTCCTCCTTTTAAGCTTGGTTTGACAGAATCCTGTAGATGTCTTTTGATTGGATTTGTAATAGTGAAGTGCTATCATGGGGTTTGAGTGCTGCTCCAGAGCTACTGAAACTCATTTCCAGAAACTCTGTCTTAATCTGCTGATGGCTATATGATGAGCAGGCTTTGGCAAAAGCTCTTTTTGTAAATGGTGTCAGTCTTTGCTTCCAGGTGATCCATGAGTTCCCTTTTGGATTGTAAGTGCCATAATCTTGCTGCATCCATTCAAACTATATTTCTCTATTTACTTAAGAGGAGTTCCCTTTAAACATCTTGGCATGTGACAGTGAGGTGACTGTGTGGCCTCTTCCCCTAAGGAAAATGCTCTTTTTGTATCAATGGCCTGCCTAGTCAATATTGTCTCCTGTCCACTATAGGTACAGTTTGACAGACATTTTCATATGAATAGGAAAAGCAATATTTTTGAATTAGAAACACTAACTTTGACCTGTGTAATGATTGCTGTTTTCCTTCTTTGTATCCTTCCACTGCACCTTTTGACTAATCAGTTTTCAACAACATCTAATGCTTTGGCCATCTGCTCATAAATGGAGGAGGCTCTTCATCAGGCAAAGTATCTGAAGGTTGTTTGACAAATCTGTTTGACACAGATTTTCCCTGGATGTGATGGTAAGAAAACCACTTGAAAACATCAATACTAGCACCTCGCTGCAATCATCACCGTGCTTGGAGAAACCCAGGCTAAAGTGTCACCGTCTTCCCGCACGTTTCTGAGGGAAACTGAGATGTCATCATTTGCTTTGGTCATCTCATGACAAATTACTTGAAAGATAGTCTCTGTGACTATGGAGGTCAGTGCCTTTTGAAAAACAAAGAACTTTCTTTCTTCCTGTGTAATGGCATGTTTTGTCAGCACCTCTTCAATTTGATCTTGTGGACAAGCAGGCTGCTTATGATTGGAATTTTTACTAATGACATGCCTTTCTAAAGTTCAAAAATTCACATGATTTTAAAGCTTCAAATGACCTCCTTTATCAAACCAGACTCTTTTTTCCTTTGAACTAGCATATTTCAGATTCTATCCCTGTTATGATCATCACTCTCATTCATAAAACCTGGAGATATTGTTTCACTACTCAGTAAAAGACAAACCTGGACTTTTGCAATCTTTAATGTCAATACTGGCCAGTGCCCTCTGCTTGTAGATGAAAGAGGCACCCTAACCCTCTGCTTGTAAATGAAGGAGGTTCTGGGCCATGACAATTTACCAGTTTGCTGAGACAGTGGTGTCCTTGTCTTACTGTGATATTCATGCTGGAAGGAAAACTGCAAGGTTTTGATGAGTGGCTTTCTGTTTTGCAGAAATATCTCAGGCTCATGATACATTTAGAAGCAGTTGTTCCTCTAAGTGTAGATTCAAGCATTTACTCCTGAGATGAAGTTACATTTCCTGTGTTTGTAGAATCCATAAAACACTGTGAAACACCTACTAATCAGCTTGAGACTGTGGTTCATGCAGTGCTGAGACCTAGGGATATAAGTGGCGCGACTTAGAGCTGTGATCAACTTGATTTTCAGAGTAGGAGGTTGGTCATGATTGTTCTGTAGCAGATGGAGGCTTTTTGGCTTTTTGATGATTGCCAAGGGTAAAAGGTCTTAAAGCGCCACTTCCTAACATAGGGGAGCTTTTGCAACAGACTTGGACTTTTCCTTTTGGAGCTGATGGGCAGACCAGTAGGGCTGAAGCTAGAAAAAATAGTGATAATGGATTTTGACTTTGACATGGGCGGACTGATAAGTAAAAGGGCAAAAAAATGTCTTATGAGGGTTTTCTAGATGAAAAATTGACATAAGGAAATCAGCTTCTAGAAAACTCAGCTATAGATATAGTCATCACTAACATGTAAAAAATACTGATGGCTAACACAACTATACAAAGATCTTCAACCTGCTGCAAAATTTCCTAAGCATCTTGATAAGTATCCTCTAAGATTTATTTATGCTGTTGAAAAGGATTTTCATACAGGGCTTCCATGATCTCATCGTCAATGAATTCATCATCTCCATAAAAATTCTCCATATTTTCAATAAAACTATCAACATGTTTACAACAGTTCTGAACTAATATTAAGGATGGACAAGATTCTTTATACCTTTCAAATAATATGGTAAGAAAATTCTTTAAACAATAAATACAAGCAGGTGGCAAACTTTCATACCAATATCGAGCTTCATCTTCCAGAGTGGCCATGAATATCTTCATCAAGCAGTCTTCAAGAAAATCAATCTTTAATCTATGCATATGCATGTGAAATCTCACCAGATGAAGAGAAAAATCATTACCTTTCACATTTTTGAACATAGGAAAATTCCTTTTCCAATCTAACTTAGGAATTTTATTTGGAAAACTTGGAATTTGATCTCGGATCATGGGATCATACCTTCTTGCAAAAGTTTCCATCTTGAAAAATCTTGAAGCTTCTGATCTTCTTGCAGTGGAGTCACCATGAGGTGTTGATTTTCTGGATCTTTCAGTGAATGGAGTCGCCAGGTGAATGGTTCAGCCTTTATATGTGTCCAACTGTTGTTCACCATCAAAATTTAGATCTGATCCTTGTTGGTCTTTTCCAGGGAAGATTTGTCTTTTCGTTCTTACTTTTTCTTCCCTAGTATGGTCACCAAAATGTTATCACTCAGATTGAACCTCAGGTTGAAGAAGGCAATTACGAAGTAACCTAAAATCACGCTTAGCCAAGTAGCTAGCCCTACTAGGCCAGGAGGGGGCTCTCTCCGTATTGATCACAACCAAAATGACTGAGGAAAGAAGATATTAGGCTAGGTTTAGTAGCTCATGGTTTTTGATTTTGATTGTGTAGGGTTTTGCTGGATTAGGAGGATTCAAACAACTAGGGCAAGGAAATTAGTTCAAAATTTGTAGGGTGTTCTACGGGGCAAGGTAGGTACAATGTTTATCACTTTAGGGTTTTTATGGTGGGATGATTTAAGAAAACTGAGGAGCTAGAAAGAGCAGGGTGAATTCATGATTTCTTTATAAACTGAAGAATTACAAATTATGAATGTTTAACCAAAACAGAGCATAGAAATTATGGATTCTGTTCATTTAACTTGAAAAAATTCATATAATAGCAATGAAATGATGGATGAAGTAAAAAAAACATTCTAACATATGAGCACAAAGAAGAAACTGAAACTAAACACAATACCACATGGATCCCATAAAAATAGCTACAAATTTGATTAATGTCCAGGCCAAAACTGATACAAATATGTCCCGTGAGATGCCAAAGCTACAAGTGAATCCAACCTCTACCAATGACTAAGAAAATACATGATATAAACCTAAAAACCACTCTCCCTACCCTCAAGGAGTCGAATCCATGAGACGGGGACCAGTTTCACCTACTGCCAAACAAGAAACTTAAGACTAGGAAGACCCAACAACTTGCCTCTAAAAGAGAGGAAACTGATTCATTTGACCTCTAGAGGACTTATCTGATGTATCTACCCTAGATAAATTTAAAAAAATGAAATTTGACTTTATCTTGACGTTTAACATCAATAATTTCTCATTTCCCAAGATAAAAAGTCAAAATTTGCTGCAGATGGTGAAAATGCAATTTCCTGGCAAAAGTGCAGCGCCATGATAGGAAAAATAGCCTCTTTTGCAATAAACTTTTGGAGGCCTTCCCGGTGTCCAAATCAGCTCCATGATAGCTCATTTGAAATATATCTAAGTCTAGTTTCCAAAATTATGCTCATTTTCCATGTCAAAAAGTGAATCTCCCAAGAATGGTATAAGCGTAGCGCCAAGGTAAAAAAGGAGGCAGAAATATGAAAATTTGGTGGTTTTTTGCACTTTTGAGGGACCAGTTCTCCTCCAAATTTTCTGAAAATTGCTAGGGTTTATGTATTAATAATTATGAAAATGATGGTGGTGTCCAGTTTTCCATTGGAGGCTCCAAGAAAAAGTGCAACGCCAAGGGCGCTGCGTTTTTGGCTGATTTTTTGTGTGCCAAAATTTCTGAGTTTTCTGCAAAACTAGGCATCAGACATGGATCAATATCTCTCTAACCATAAGGTTTTTTCAAAATAGAGAGAGGTTTTTGTTCTTTGGCATGTTTTGAACAAAAAAATCCTCCAGCTTCCTAATATGTTTCTCTTATTTTCCACAATCTTCTCTGCAAAAAGGTGTCCAAAATAGGACATTTTTTGAAAATTTGCCTTCAAAGTTTTTTTTTTTTAATTTCTCAAATTTTCTCCAAATTTCATCAAAATTTCTCCAGAGATGCCAAATAAGGTGTGTTATGCTTTCATGTATATATCAACAAGTAGTTCCAATTTACCCTTCCCCCTTTGACAAATTAGGGTTTCCTTGAGTTTGTCCTTCAAAAGTTATGTTTTTTGCCTCAAGCTTCTCCTTCTCCAATGCCTTCTTGAGACCTCTTATTCTTGGTTTCTTCCTGGTGGTTTGGGTCCTTTATGGTGTCTTATCCTCTCTTCTTCTATGTTTATCTCCTCCTCCATAATGTCTCTTTCCTGCCCCATGGTGTCTCTTTCCTCTTCCATGGTGTAAACCCTAGGGATGAGGAAATGGGAGTGGGGATAGGTCTAGGGAGTGGGGATAGGAAAATTAGGGAGATGGGGGAAGGGGTTATTGAAATTAGGGAGGTTATTAGGAATCAAAATTTTTAAGGAATTAGGACTTAGAATTTTATTACAGGGTTAATAGGCCTGCCTAGGAAATTGAGATGCCTAGGACTTAGGGTTTAGGGGAAAAGGGATTTAGGGAAAGGGATATGTTGTTTTAGGGAAAGGAATAGGGTTTATAATGATGTAAGGAGTGAATGTGAGGTTTATGGGCACTAATTTGGGAATAAAGAGTGAATTTATGGTTTGTAGCTAGACAAACTTCCAAACTTGCATAGAAACCAAAAACACCATGAAATTTCTCTTGAAGACTACAAGGAGGTGGAAATTACATGTTAATTACTTTCCAAGAGGTGTTGAGAGTATTTTATAAAAGTTTGAAGTAATTTGGATGAGTTTTGAAGCTTATAGAGAAAACTCGGCAAATGCGCAACGCCAACACAAAAGCACAGTGCCAATCTGCAAAAGCACAACGCCAAGAAAAAAGCGCAGCACTACTGCAACACTGGTTTGTAGACCACTTTTTGAGGTCTTACCAATGTAAAAATTGGGCCTAGGATAGCTCTTTGGAAAGCTATTGAAGTCTTATTTCCAAATATACCTTTTTTTTGCTGATAGGAGTTGATTTGACCTGTCAAAAGTGGACTTTCCCAAGACTTGTAAAAAAGTACTGAATGAGGGTGAAAAAATGTAGAGTGCTGGTGCAGGAAAATTTTGGAAGCTTTCCTCAACTCCTAAATGAGCTCATGATAGCTCATTGTAAATCTCTCTATGTATTGTTATCATTGGACTCATCGAGAAAGTAATTTGGACACTCCAGCTATGAGAAAACTTGATTTTCCCAAGGTCACTCTAGAAGTGCAACAACTCTCCTGTGGCACCTGTATTTTTGACATTTATATAAAACCATGACACCTGTGTAAAAACGGAAGGAATTTTTTCTTCTTGAACCTATGGTGGACAAAAAACTCTCTCACATTTGTCAAATCCATCTCTGTTTGGTCGGAAACATAGTTTAAAGCGAAATTTTCCCTATGAGTGGCAAATGGCTTGACTCTTGGAATGATTTCTTAAAAAATTATGGAGAAATGATCTTATGAGTTGGAATGGATACATACTTACTGATATGACCTACCTTATGGCTCTTATTCTCAAATGTCTCGTTTCCATAATAAACCATAGCTCAGTGGGAGAGGAAATTAGGGTTTAGTGCTTTTGGAAAATGATGACTTGGGTACCCTTGGGAAAATATAACTCTCTTTGACATTTGATGTGTTGGCATGTGGATTTATGAGTTGGTAGCCTTTGGGAGACTAAAATTTGAAATGACTGAGGAAAATCATGAGTTTATTCTGGGTCACCTTCACACCTTCTGCTGCCCTTTATTGAAAATCAGGCAATGAAATAATTTGACCTAATGAAACCCTAGTGACCGTTATGAGAAATGAAAGAAACTGACTTAATGAGTGACTTTTACTAAAAGTGGAATGAGAGCAGATTTGTTTTTAGCATGTTGATGACATGATAGAGGGTCAACAGGCATATAGTTGTGAAGGAAAATGGGACACTTGACAAGGAAAACCACCAGTGGAACAATTTTATATCTTACCTAATGGAATGATTGAAAATTTATTTAGAGTGGGACACCTAAGATGCACATGCAAAATGTGTTTTGATCCCCGGTGGAATTATGCAAATATTGACACTAACATTGGCTCCAGTTGGGGATGGTAGCTCCTTGGAGGTGCCAAGAACACCATAGACCAAGTGCCTATCCACTGGGCATGGAGTCATAAGCTAAAGACTAACTGAATATTGAAAGAAACTTGACTCAATAAACTCAACTGACTCAAGACTGACTGAAACAAGACTTAAAAATTGAACTTACCCTACTTATTTATGGAAGTGCATCACCAAGACTTGAGGGCTTCAAATCCCGATGACAACCACCTGTCTTTTTGAAAGCATATGTACAATCAGGTGATATCAAAATGCTAGTGTAACCAATCAAGCAAATGCCTCCTTGATTGATTCTCCCAATCAGATTCTTTGGACAACAATAAATATTTGCAATTGGGAAGCCAAAAACATAACTGACAATGATCTCCATCATCACTGAATATTGCAAGAATTACCTTCACTGCTAACTGCAATAGATTTGCCACTGGATCCTGAAAAACATGAAAATTTACCTCTTGCTGATCTAGAAGAAGTTACCTTTTTCTCTTTATTTTGATCTCTCTTCATAATGTAACTTAGCAAGAGTGTGTTCCTAGTCATCAAAAAATTCTGAACAAGCAGGTGAGAAAATTTCTTCTTGAAATTAAAATTCTAAACATGAAACATGAGAAGAAAAAACTGAATGACAATCCTCAATGCCCTGGTCCGCTGCAAGTTGAAACATTGTTGATCATCTTCATATGACATGGCAACCAGATTGTCATGTTTCTCATCACACTCATCAGTCATAAGAGGGAAAACTTCATATTGTTCATAAACCTCAAAACTGATATTTCTATCATTTACTGCAGAGTTATCCAAATAATATTTTTCACTTAATTGAACAAAGATCTCATCTTGTTTTTCAAAAAGTGACTGGATTACCTCTTTCTGAAGATTTTGTTATGATGGGATGAGAACACTTGGGTCAATAAATTTGTTTTCTTCTTTTGAGGTGATCTCGACAATAGATCTCCCCCTCATGGGATCCATAACAACACACTCTTCATCATTATAATATGAATCTAGATCTAGATCAACTATCCTGACTTTACCATAATATGAAATTGGAACTTGATTTTCCTGCATATCATCTTTTGCTGCAATCAAATCTGAAATAAGACCTTGTCTTCCATCATTTTTAACTGTACAAAGATATTCAGCCCACTGCAAAATTTCCTGAGCATCTTGATAAGTATCCTCTAAGATTTCTTTATGCTGCTGAAATGGATTTTCATACAGGGCTTCCATGATCTCATCATCCATGAATTCATCATCTCCATAAAAATTCTCAATATTTTCAATAAAACTATCAACATGTTTACAACAGTTCTGAACTAATATTAAGGATGGAAAAGATTCTTTATACCTTTCAAAGAATATGGTATGAAAATCCTTTAAACAGTAAATACAAGCAGGCAGTAAACTTTCATACCAATATTGAGCTTCATCTTCTAGAGTGACCATGAATATCTTCATCAAGCAGTCTTCAGGAAAATCAATGTTTAATCTACACACATGCATGTGAAATCTCACCAGATGAAGAGCAACATCATTACCTTTCACATTTGTGAACATAGACAAATTCCTTTGCCAATCTACCTTAGGAATTTTATTTGGGAAACCTGGAATGTGATCTCGGCTCATGGGAGCATACCTTCTTGCAACAGTTTCCATCTTGAAAAATCTTGAAGCTACTGATATTCATGCAGTGGAGTCACCATGAGGTGCTGATTTTCAGGATCTTTCAGTGAATGGAGTCGCCAGGTGAATGGTTTAGCCTTCATATGTGTCCAACTGTTGTTCACCGTCAACATTTAGATCTGATATTTTTCGTTCTTTTCCAGGGAATATTTTTCTTTTTGTTCTTAATTTTTCTTCCCCAGTATGGTCTCCAAAATGTTATCACTCAGATTAAACCTCGGGCTAAAGAAGGCAATTTTGAGGTAATCTCAAACCACACTTAGCCAAGTAGCTAGCCCTACTAGGTCAGGAGAGGGCTCTCTCCATATAGATCACAGCCAAAATGACTAAGGAAAGAAGATATTAGGCTAGGTATAGTATCATGGTTTTTGATTTTGATTGTGTAGGGTTTTGCTGGATCAAGAGGAGTAAAATAGCTAGGGAAAGGAAATTAGGGCAAAATTTGTAGGGTGTTCTCTGGGGAAAGGTAGGTACAATTTTTAGCACTTTAGGGTTTTGATGGTGGGATGATTTAAGATAGGTGAGGAACTAGAAATAGCAGGGTGAATTCATGGTTTCTTTCTAAACTGAAGAATTACAAATTATGAATGTTTACCCAAAACAGGGCATAGAAATTATGGATTCTGTTCATTTAACTTGAAAAAAATCATCTAATAGAAATGAAATTATGGATGAAGTAACAAAATGTTCTAACATATCAGCACAAAGAAGAAAATAAAACTAAACACAATACCACATGGATCCCATAAAAATAGATGCAAATTTGATTAATGTCCAGACTAAAACGGATACAAATATGTCTCTTGAGATGCCAAAGCTCCAAGTGAATCCAAACTCTACCAATGATTGAGAAAATACATGATATAGACCTCAAAACCACTCTCCCTAGCCTTAAGGAGTCGAATCCATGAGATAGGGATTAGTTTCACCTACTTCCAAACAAGAAATTGAAGACTAGGAAGACCAAACAACTTGCCTCTAAAAGAGAGGAAACTGATTCATTTGACCTCTAGAGGACTTATCTGATGTATCTACCCTAGATAAAAATAAAAAAATGACCAATATTTTCTCATTTCCCAAGATAAAAATTCAAAAATTCAAAATTTTTTGAAGATGGTGAAAATGCAATTTTCTTGGCAAAAGCACAGTGCCATGACAAGAAAGCTAGCCTCTTTTGCAAGCAACTTTTGGAGGCCTTCCGAGTGTCCAAATTAGCTCCATGATAGCTCATTGAAAATATATCTGAGTATAGTTTCTACACATGCCTATATTTTCCAATTTTTTTCTCATTTTCCTTGTCAAAAATTGAATCTCCCAAGACAGGTATAAGCACAGCGCCAAGGTAAAAAAGGAGGTAGAAACATGAAAATTTGGTGGTTTTTTGCACTTTTGAGGGACTATTTCTCCTCACAATTTTCTGAAACTTGCTAGGTTTGATGTATTCATCATTTGGAACATGATGGTGGTGGAAATTTTTCCATTGGAGGCTCCAAGGAAAAGCGCAGCGCCAAGAGCGCTGCGTTTTTGGGAAATTTTCTGTGTGCCAAATTTTCTGAGTTTTCTGCAAAACTACGCCTGAGACATGGATCAATATCTCACTAACCATGAGTATTTTTTCAAAATAGAGAGATTTTTTTGTTCTTTGGCATGTTTTTAACACAAAAATTCTCCAGTTTCCTAAGATTCTTCTCTTATTTTCCACAATATTCTCTGCACAAAGGTCTCCAAAACATGACATTTCTGGAAAATGTGCCTTCAAAGTTTTTTTTTTAATTTCTCAAATTTTCTCCAAATTTCCTCAAGATTTCTCCAGAGATGCAAAATAAGGTGTGTTATGCTATCATGGATATATCAACAAGTAGTTCCAATTTACCCATCTCCCATTGACAAATTAGGGTTTCCTTGAGTTTGTCCTTCAAAAGTTAGGTTTTCTGCCTCAAGCTTCTCCTTATCCAATGCCTTCTTGAGACCTATTGTTCTTGGTTTCTTCCTTGTGGTTTGGGTCCTTTGTGGCGTCTTCTCCTCTCTTATTCTATGTTTATCTCCTCCTCCATAATGTCTCTTTTATGCCTCATGGTGTCTCTTTCCTCTGCCATGGTGTAAACCATAGGGATGAGGAAATGGGAGTGGGGATAGCTCTAGGGAGTGGGGATATGAAAATTAGGGAGATGGGGGAAGGGGTTATTGAACTTAGGGAGGTGATTAGGGATCAAAATGTTTAAGGGATTGGGAATTATATTTTTATTACAAGGTTGATAGGGCTGCCTAGGAAATTGAGATGCCTAGGACTTAGGGTTTAGGGGATGTTATCCTCATGTATTCTACAGATTTCACTAGATGACTGTGGATTTTCTACAATCACCTAAAGATAGCATTATTTTCCCATCAACTATCTTTAGAGGTCCCACTACCTTCATCATCCTAAAAATTGACTATCTTTCACTACTTCTTCATTACCTTTATGATTTCTCAAAATGTTCACCCTGCTGCTCTAAAGAAAACTCCATTTTTTGGCCTATTTGACTCATCAATCATGTCATTAAAACCCCCATTTTATGTCCCTCTTCTCCTCTCAAAAAAAAAAAACCCTCAAAAAATCTCCCTTCATACACCATTCTCTCATAAAAACCCTTAGAACAATGAAAAAACCCCTTTTTCATGGTTTTATCCTAACTTTCTAACCTATTGAAACTCTAAAAAACTATGCAAAACCCTATTTTTATGCAAAAACCCACATTTTTGTATAAAAGGCCTTAAGCCCTAGCCCCTTCTACCCATGTAACCCTAACCCCGACCCTTCGCTACTCTCCTCAGCCCCTTTCATTCCCAACCCCCTGGTCCTTTCTATCCCAACAGGACCATTCCCCGCCTATCTCCTAAACCCTTTATCCCTTTCACTTCACCCCGCCTTCTTTATTTTCGCTTCCCCGACCGATCTCCACCGTTGATTAACCCTGATCCAATGACCGTCGCTTCACCATCCTCCATCCCGCATACAAACCCGACCCCACTACCGGACGAAATCACGTACCCTCCCCGGCCCCACCTCCCACTCACATCCCGTGCCCCAATCACCGTCTGCCACCTGCACTCCACTCCCCCCCCGCCAAACCTACACCCCATCCTCGGGCTCCACCTGCACCGTCGATCTCACTCATCGAGATTCGGCGGCTCTGATCACATATCACGTGGTTTTTGTTGCCAAGGGTTAACACCCCCAATTCATGCGAAATGGGCGATTTAGCCCAGGACACGTGGCGGCCAATCTATGGTATCATGCGATCTTAGGCCAAAACCACTTACTGCCTGTAGCCCGCGCGATAAACCACAGTGGTTTTGCAAAACCACCTTCATCCTCTACGTGCCAAAATCCAAATTTTCTCTGTCCTTCCACCTAGTTCCACATACAGAACCTGTCCCCTGCACCTCCAATTCCTCCGCAGATCACCCGAAACCCTCAAAAAACCCGAAAAATGCAGTTTAAACCTCCCCTTGCAAGTTTTAAGTTAATAAATTGTTTTTCTGTTGCAGGTTTAATGGAAAATGAAGCCCAGTGAAGCATTTTTATAATGGTGAACCTCTGGATGATGATCTGAGAGGCAAACACATCGTAAACAGGGCCAAAGGTCTACACAAGAATTAATCCATCGATGTATCATAATCATCGATGGGTTTCAAACCTTTCTCCCACGAAGAAACCCTGCATGCATACAGAGAAAAGATACTGTCAGAGAAATAAAGAGGAAAATGAAGAACAAAAGATTAGGAGGGCTAATTGCAGATTAAAGAACAAATAGAGAATTATCCCTTTAAAACAGTGATTAAAGATAAAAGTAAAAGGTTTAGAGATGAAGGATAGATGGACAAAAAAATCATAAAGCAGAGCAAAGGATAAAAAACAGTGATGCATAATATTAAAGTTAAATCAAGGTTAAAGGCCTAATACAAAAGATTGATGACTAAAACAAAGACAGATTACCCAAAGCCAACTTCGAATTACTCAACAAAGGAGAAATTACTTCTCCAAAGACAAAATTTGCCATCTACAACATTGTTTCTTTCCAGAAAGGCATCAGGCAGTTATTACTTAGTTAGAGATATTTTGAAGCAGCTCAACAATTATTACACCAGTTATTACAAAGCCTTGAAAGTCAAATATTTCAGCTAAATTAACTTAGAAGTTAAGATAGAAGTTATTATTCATAGTAACTCTTTCAGATATTTTTTCCTTGGGCCTTGCATGGTTTCAAATATAAAAAATCATTAACTTTGTAATAAATAAAATTTAAACACCCTATCTTAGCGACACCCCCTCATTTTGCATATAAATATTGCATATGAGCTTCATTGTAAATGTTGGTTACTTGATGGTTTTTGGGCTGATTTCTGATGCTGAGCTAATTGAGGAATGCTAGACTGAATTGAAGAAAACTCTGAGTTGCATAGAGCTGTTGTGCCTGGAGTATTGTAATTGGTTTTATCATCAATAATACAAGCATTGTTCACTAGATCCTTGAGCTATATCAATGGTGAAGTTTTCCTAATTGTTATTGTTTCTTCTTATGTTTTCCATTATGTTCATATCTGTCTGATAAATAAGTAGAAGTTTTAGATTAGGAATTGCTGTTTCAACACCCTTTTTCTGTCTGTATTCTTTATATTTATGTTTTCTTCTGCATAGGTTTGATTGAATATTCTTAATTGCCTTCTAGTTATATCTAGTTTGTTGTCTCGAGAATGATTCAATAGAGTGAAACCAAGGAAATTATGGTGAACCCATGTTCCTTTGAGTAAGACTTGAGATATTGTTTGTAGGACCTTTCTTTATAGTATACTTATTGGAGTCTGAACCAGTGAGGTTTATGGTAAGCCCTACCCTCTGGACTACCTTGAAATGCTGCTTTGAAGAGTCTTTCAAGAGTTTGTCAAAAGCATATTAGATTGTTTCTGTTTGATCTTAGACCAATCTTACTGTTATCTTATATGTTTTCTTTGTCTGAAAGTAGTTCTTGAATTACTGTATTGTTGTCTTAAAAGTTTGCTTATTAAATTTTGTCTAAAGAGGATTATGGTTTGTCCTGCCCTTTGACTTGCTCCAAATAGTTACTTTGAAAGGCTTTTCTTGTCTAAGTAGAGCTAGAATATTCTTAACTAACTATAGCTTTGCTACCTTCACAACTTCTTAATGTTTCATATCAAAAACTAATCTAAAGAATCCACTTGATATAGTTAGCTTGCCCTTTGAAAGCCCTTGCGGAGTTGATGAACAATTAAATCCTTTTATGACTCCATTGCCCAATGAATTTATGTCTTCACATAGTCTATTTGTTCATCTGAAACATTCTCCCAATCATCCGCACCATTGATCCTTCAATCTATCATTTAATCCAACCAAAAAAAAACAAGTTCTAAGAACTTCATAACTAGCCTAAAATCTTAAACAAAGAGCACAAAGATAAATCAATCAAAAACACCTTAATAGAGAGATCCCTCTCTAAATCCAGGAAGGCTAAGTCCTAGGTTTCCAAAGCGGTTTTGATGTGGCCCGTTCAATGTTTGTTTTTTCCATTCTTGCAAATCACAGGGAGCCAACATAGTGGCAACCATACTGGGGACTATTGAGTAATAAACATTTTAGATTCACTCAAACTCGGAAAACCTCATTAGTTTAAAAATGAATCAAGTGTCAGCCAAGATTGGTTCCTGATTTTTGATGGTGGACAACAAACAATCCTATAAAACAAGTAAAAATCCTCCACTTGGTGACTCCACTAATTTTCCATTGACTCCACTGGGAAACTTTCCCTATCATCAAAACATTCAACAATACCCAGTCAAGAATACTTTGTGGATTAAGTATCTCTTCACAGTTTGGTTTGTGTCTTAAGACTGTTATATCTCTAAGAAACCTTTCTGACTTGTTGGGTCCAAAATCCTGGCTTCTATAAGGATCCAGACTAGATATCATCCTGACCCAAATCCTCCTGTAATAGTTGAAAATCCTGAAATCATTCTTAGGAAGTCTCCTACACCTAAAAACCCAACTATTGTCAGACCCATTTTAAGAGCAAGTTCAGTCCCTGAAAACCTTATAAAATTGAAAAATACCCAAGTTGACTTACCTTATATTAGAATCTTATCTAGAACCAAGTCAAAAAGTGGTATAGACCAGATAAACCTTGAGCTTTTAGACTCACAACAAAGTATTGGCAGGTACGACTCTCCTTCCACTCCTCCTGATCTCCATTTTCTCCATAACTTTGGCTTCTCCCATCCTAGATCTGCTCAACATCACTTAGCTGGTCCAAGTACTTTAGTTACACCCATACATACATCCACTGTTCAAACCACTCCACTTCATCCATTTCTTCTACTTGTTAATCCTCCATTGTTTCCACAAGTTCATATCATGGCGACATGGTATGCTCCCTTAGTCCTTCCTTTACCTCTAGTTTTTCTACAACCGGACTACTTGTTAGGTCCCTATATTAATAGTTTAGCCCCTTATTGTTATTAGTGTAGCTCCCTTATTGTTATTATTGTACCTTTGTAACCCCAATATTGTTATTATTGTGCCCTTACGTTGTTATTGTTAGGTCGGCTAGGATTACATTGTGGTCCATGGACTCCTATATATAGAAAGGAGGTTTAGTCATTTGTATCATCCAATAATTGTTCATTCATGAAATGTATTGGAGGTTTCCCCCTTTAAGTGTCTTATTTCTAAGGCGTTGATATCTCTTTTCTTCTATTTTTGGAGCTGGTTTCATAACATTTGGTATCAGAGCTTTGGATTCTAGGTTTCGCTGCTCCAAACAGGTCATCGTGGAATTTTCACTATAATTTTTTTTCTACGAAGGTTCAGAAGACAAAATTTTTAGAGTGCAAAGCAGAAATCCTGAGGAACATCATTGCAAAATTTCAGAGGTTGGTTCACAGTATTTTTGGAGATATGATCTGTGGAACTTAGGGATTTTTGCAGGCTCCTCAATTTAACCTAAATAGGTCATCGCGTAATTTTCGCTATAAATTTTTTTCTACGAAGGTTCAGATTCTAAAATTTTTAGAGCATGAAGACGAAATCCTGAGGAACATCGTCACAAAATTTCAGATCTTGGTTCGCAATATTTTCGGAGATATGGTCTGTGGAAGTTAGGACTTTTTCAGGTTCCTGAATTTGATCTCAAATAGGTGAGCGTGAGAAAATATTCATAACCCTATCTCTGAGCATCGGATTGGAATTATGTAAAAAGTGGACACAAGCACATGGAATTTAGTTTTTGGTTTATCAATTTCAGAGCCGAAGGAGGAAGCAGTGACACGTGGCAAGTCATACAAGTTTTCTCTACTGAACTAGTCCATAATTAGGTCATTGTAGGATATTGGGTACAACTTTGTCTTCAAGAATCCAAATCAGGTCAGAGCTGTGGCATTAGAAAGAGGATTCAGAGGGCTACCTCAGTGCCAAATTTCAGATATTGAAGATCCGAAATCACAGATATAATTCAATTTCAATATCGCACTCCTCAAAAGCAAGAAAAATATGTGTATTTTCTTTCGAATTACATAAGTCTCATTTGAAAAAAAATAGTTTGAATTTATTACAAGGGCCTATTGAAGAATAGATATTAGTATTGGGTTCTAAAATGGCCCCTAAAAATAATTCAACACCCATTAAGCCTTCAGAAGGCTCTACTATGACTCATGAATGCGAAGAAACACAACATGAGATATCAAAATTACAAGAGTAAGTGCACCAAATTTCGCTATCGCAAAGAGAAACAAAAAAATGAAATGAAAGTTTTGAAGAAAGGCATGGAAACTAAGATGGATGGTTTGAAGAAAGGCGTGGAAGCTAAGATGAATGGTTTGGAAGCTAATATGGAAGGCATGGAAGTGGGCATGGAAGCTAAGATGGATGGCATGGAAGCTAATATGGATGACATGGAAGTCAAGATCGATGAAAAAATGGAAAACATGGAGAATGATATAAAAGTAGACATCGAAGGTTTGGAAAAGTTGATACAAGAAATGTTTCCTAATGGAAAAAAATAGTAGAGGAAACTCATGATGAGAAAAATAAATAAATTTTAATCATGATTTCATAAACTCTAATGTTGGATGAAAGAACCACCATATTCCAAAGATGGATATGAGGAATTTTGATGGCAAGGATCCTGTAACATGGATACTAAAAATGGAGCAATATTTTGATCTCAATAATGTGAAAAACACACAAAAGGTATGCATTGCAACTTTAAATTTAGAACAAAATACATTTGTATGGTATCAATGGCTTTGCTCCTGTAAAAAAATTGTCACTTGGTCAATTTCTACGGAGGAAATGATAGCACATTATGAAGATACAAAAAGCAACACCTTATTTAGCCAATTAATAAATCTCAAACAAAAGGGTTTAGTGGCGGAGCACATTGAGGACTTCCAAAAATTGAATATAAGGGTAACTGATATTCCATAGGAACATAGGATTGATGTATTCATAAGGACTTTAAAGGATAACATCCAACATGAAGTTCGCGTTTGGGAACTTGATTCATTGGAAAAGGCATTCAAGTTGGCAAGAAAAATTGAATGTAAAATTATGGCAACAAGGAAGCCTACCACTCACATGTATAAAGTAGGAAGTGTTGCTACTCCTAGACTTCCACAACCTACAAGGTTGACACCACAACAATTGGAAGAAAAAAGAGCAAAAGGGCTTTGATACAGTTGTGATAGAAAATACACTAAAGGTCATAAGTGTGTTGAGAAGAAATTATTTTACATAGATTGTGAAGAGGAAGAAGAAAATGAACAAGAATATTCAAAAGAAGAGGATATACACCAGGAACCAACTCTAGAAGAGGGAGAAATGAGTCCGACCATATCGTGTAATGCATTGGAAAGAATTACCACTTCTCAAATTCTCAAGATAGATGGACATATCAAGAAGAAAAAGGTAATAGTGTTGATTGATTCGGGTAGTATCCATAATTTTATTCATTGTAAGGTAGCCAAGGAATTGAATTGTTTCCTATACCCAGCACCATAATGTCAAGTGATGGTTGCAAATGGAGGAACTATAAATTTCTTTGGAAAATGCCATAATATCAAGCTAACCATGGGGTAATATGTATTGAATAGTCCAATTCTTTCCATCCCTATTGGAGGTGCTGATGTTGTACTAGGAGTACAATGGTTACAATCTTTGAGGATGGTAGCTCTTAATTTTCAAGAAATTTTCTTGAATTTTTTCAGAAGGAAAGGAAGTCGAATTACGGGGTATCACAGGGAAGCCGGGAAAGACAATAAGCTCTAATGTCATGATAAAGCTTCTGAAGAAAGAACAACGAGGCGTAATTGCACAATTATGCTCACTAGAAGTTCCAACATCAAAATCATCTATTTCTGCATATCTCCAAAATGTCTTGGAAAATCATTCCAAGGTGTTTGAAACTCCCAAAGGACTCCCACCTATTCGTGATCATGATCATGCTATTCATTTGATTCCAAGAAGTGTTCCTCCAAACATTAGGCCTTATAGATATCCTTATGTCCAAAAGAGCAAAATTGAACGTACGATTGTAGAAATGTTAGAGGCTGGTATAATTCAACCTATTCAAAGTTCTTTCTCTGCTCCAGTAGTATTGGTGCACACGAAGGATGGATCATGGTGCATGTGTCCAGATTAGAGGGAGCTCAATAAGCTCACCATTAAAGATAAATTTCCAATTCCTATGATTGATGAATTATTGGATGAATTACATGGAGCAATTTATTTTACAAAGTTGGATCTTCGTTCAGGATATCCTCAAATTAGAATGAAGACTGAAGATATTCCGAAAACAACATTTCGAACTCATGAGGGTCATTATGAATTTTTGGTCATGCCTTTTGGCCTTACCAATGCACCTTCTACATTTCAAGGGTTGATGAATTCCATTTTCAAACCCTTCCTTATAAAATTTGTGCTAGTATTTTTTGATGATATACTAATATAAGACAGGTCTTGGAAGGATGATAGCCTGGTTAGGACCATGGAAAGGATGATGGAGAGAATAAACATGAATGAGAGGGCTTATCCTAAAGAAAACCAAACAACTCCTCAAAATAAAAATAAAAATCAAAACCAAAACTTTAGAAGGAATCCCCCTCAATTAGACAAAGAGGCCCTGATCAGCAAGTCATACCTCCTTTCCAACAAAACTATGCTGATGAAGATGAGGGGGTGATTGAAGAAACAGAGGAAGACCATATAAACTTATTGGGAGTAAACAATGAGGGTACTATTTTCCTCACTGAAGAAGAACAAGGCATGTATGCACCCGATGATGAAGAAAGCCCAGAATCTGAAGATTACAAACAAGGCTTTGAAAATGCTATAATGGAAGCACACAAACAATATGACCTTAGGAGTAAAAAGAGCCAAGACACTCCCAAAAAGAAAACCTCTGAAATTTCTGCTAGGAATAATCCTGAAAACATTCCTAAAAATACAGTAGAAAATAATAAAACAATGGCTGAAAGTTCTGATAAAAACAAAGGAAAAATCACCCAAAATTATGACAAACCTAGTGGTGACCAAAGTAGCACTAGAAACTCAGCTAATGCTCCTAGTAAAACCATTTTAACTACTGTCCATAAAAAAACCAACAAGCTGATTTTGCTGAGAAAACAGTTAAGAAGGCTGATTTAAACATATTGAAAACTCAGATACCTTTCAACATAGAGAGTGAAATTTCTAAAATCAGGATCCCTATTCCTCTCACTGAATTAGTCACCCAAGATGTATATAAAACCAAACTTTTGAGAGCTTTAAACATAGGAGAACAAACTAATTTTGTCAATGTGACTGATGACAAACCTGAGCTTCTGTTTGGACCAAAAGTAGAAGGAAAATTTCAAGAAGGAGGTGTACCTCCCTTTTATGTCAGTCTAAACATCCATGATAAGATTGTGCACAATGCCATGCTTGACTCAGGAGCCTCCCACAACCTTATGCCTAAAGTAGTGATGGAGAGACTGGGTCTAGTTCTTAAATGTCTAGGCCTAATCAAGGATCTATGTGTAAACTTAGCACAAATACCAGCCAAGAGCTTAGTGATGGACATTGTAGTGGCTGATATACCTCCTAAATATGGAATTCTCCTTTCAAGGTCATGGGGTGTTAAACTCCAAGGTACCCTGCAGATGGATATGACTTATGCAACCATCCCTGTCTTTAGTCAACCAAGAAGACTATATAGCGAAACACACATGAAATACACGGTTAGCAGTCAAGAAAAACCAGACAACTCCCCACTTTACTCTATTCACATAGACCTTGACTTGTTCATTCTTTACAATGATGAAAATCTTAATGAGCAAGAAGAAGTAGATGATAAACTAATTATAGGAAAAGAGGGAGGAAAGGAGGAAAATCCAAAACAATTTGCTAATTTAGAAAATTACAACAAACACAAGAAAGATCCTAGGTAGCAAACCAGTCACCAACATAGTGCTTTCCATGAGAAATAAATAGAAAATCCTCAACACAATGGAAACCATGAGGAACAAGGCAAAACTCAGCATAGTGCAAACTCTAAAGAACAACATAGTGGCAACTATTACAAACAGACCAAAGAGGACATAAATGACTTTAATGGAAAATCTGAACATGAACCTCTTTGGAGTATGAGTTTTGATGGGTCTTGTAGAAAAACTGGTTTAGGAGCAGGCATATGAGTACATAACATAGAAAATAATCATGCTGAGGGCCATTCATACAAGCTAAACTTTCAATGCACAAATAACATAGCTGAATATGAGGCTCTCCTCTTGGGACTACAATTATTGATAAAACTAGGAGCCAAGAGGATATCTGTTCATGGAGAATCAGAATTGATTATTAGACAATTAAATGGGGAATATACTACCAAGCGTCCAAGATTGCAAGCTTATAGAGATGATGCTATTGACCTTTTGAAAACATTCACAGAATATGAGCTTAACTTTGTCCCTAGAAACCAAAACATTCTTGCCAATGGTTTAGCCTTTGTTGCTAGTACAAGTCAAAAACCTTATGAGAGAAAACAATACACAGTCCAAGTTAAATATAGACCATCAGTCCTTGATAATATCAAATATTGGCAAGTCTTTGAAGGAGATAAACAAATAGAGGATTTCCTACAGTCCAGAAATGGGTTTAAAATGACCAATTCAGACTCAGAGTATGAAGAAGACTGTCCTACTAAGGAAAAATATTATGAAGAAGAAACTCCTAACATTGCTAATATAAACCTTGCTGATATAAATATGTTAGCTAAAGAACACCCACAAAAAGCAAAACTGAGCACTGATTTAGAACAAGAAGATTTTGAAGTGTTGCAGTCCCACACTGATAACTTGCCAAAGGGATTGGTGCCTCTAGAGAATTGTTTACTTTAATGATGTTGCTAAAAATCCAAAAATGTAACCCATTGAAACTAAAGTAGAAGAGTGCAA
This sequence comes from Pinus albicaulis, assembly GCA_034641835.2. NCBI lineage: Eukaryota > Viridiplantae > Streptophyta > Pinopsida > Pinales > Pinaceae > Pinus > Pinus albicaulis. Next base: position 122,715,234 of record CM076570.1, on the reverse strand, counting down.
TATAGGCAGTAAAGAAAAGCCCAAAATGATTAAATTATCCAAAACACTGCCAGCTCATATAAAACTGAAATATCTTGAGCTTTTTAGGGAATTTTCTGATGTTTTTGCTTGGAGTTATGAAGACTTAAAATCATATGATATAGAGATAATCCAACATAATATACCCCTCAAATAAAACCATAAACATTTTAGACAAAAATTGCGCAGAATTAACCCTGTGCAATTACCCCTGGTTGAGAAAGAAATCAAGAAAATGTATAATGCTAGAATCATAGTCCCATTGAGATACTCACACTGGGTATCCAATATTGTATCTATGAGGAAGAAAACCAGAGAAATAAGGCTTTGTATAGACTTTAGAGACTTAAACAAAGCCTCTTTAAATGACAACTACCCCTTGCCCAAAATGGATCATATTTTACAAAGAGTAGTGTGTTCTAAAAGAATTTATTTGCTAGATGGCTTTTCAGGATACAACCAAGTGCTGGTATATCCTGATGATCAACTTAAAACTACCTTCACTACACCTTGGGGCACTTTCATGTATGTGAAAATTCCCTTTGGTCTAATGAATGCTAGTGCCACATTCCAGAGAGCCATGGATATTGATTTTTTAGAAGAGATAGGCTTCTTCATTGTGATATATTTAGATGACATCACTATCTATTCCAAAACAGATGAAGAACACCTCTCCCACTTAAGGAAAGTCTTTGAGAAATGCAAAAAGTATGGTCTATCCTTAAACCCCAAGAAAACTTTATTTGGCCTCCAAGAAGGCAAACTTCTAGGCCATATTATATCTGAAGAGGGAATAAAAATAGACCCAAAAAGGATTGAAGGAATATTGAAAATCAACCATCCTAAAAATATCAAAGAGCTGCAATATTTCATTGGAAAGATTAATTTCTTAAGAAGGTTCATACCAAACTTAGTTGAACTCCTCAGAAACATAACAAACATGCAAAAAAGGGAAACATGAGATAAATGGACCATTGAAGAAAAGCAATCCTTTGAACTGGTTAAACAAGCACTCACACAAACACCAGTTCTCATTAGCCCTGATTTCAAAAAGGATTTCTTCATTTTCTCCTTTGCATTAGAACATACAGTTGCTGCTATCCTACTTAAGAAAAACATAAAGGGACAAGAGTAGCCTATTGCATTTTTCAGCAAGGCTTTAAGAGATGCTCCTCTTAAATACAACATAATGGAAAAACAAGCTTTTGCCTTGATCAAAGCACTAAAAGACTTCAGAGTTTAAATTTTACACTCACACATCATTGCATTTGTCCCTCACACAGTTGTCAAAGGAATTTTAACACAAGATCCTGATGGCAAAAGAGGTAAGTGGATTGCTGTTATATTAGAATATGATTTAGCAATCAGGCCTACCAAACTAATAATAGGACAAGGACTTGCAAAACTTATGGATGAATCAAACCTCAAAGCCTTATATATGAACATGATTGATGTTTTAGAAGAACAAAAAGAATTCATAACCCCTCTTGTTGAAGAAGTACTGCTAAATTCACTTTGGTATACTGATATTTTGTATGTGCTCTTCTATCTTATTGTTCCTCCTGGTCTATCTAAGACAAAGGCAAGATTTTTAAATTTGAAAGTTGTGAATTACTGCATTATAGATAAATGGTTATATTGGAAAGATGCTAGTGGTTTATTGCTTAAATGTTTTCCTGAGAATGATGCAGAGAATATCAAACATGAGTTTCATGAAGGGGAATGTGGAGGCCACCTCTATTGGAAGACAACTGTTAACAAAATCTTTTGAGCTGGTTAATATTGGCCCACCCTCTTCCAAGATATCCATAAATTGGTAATTGCTTGCCACCAATGTCAAACCTCTGAAGGCAAAAGAAAAATCTTACCCTTACCTCTGCATCCTATCTCTGTTGAAGCTCCTTTTCAATAATGGGGCCTAGAATTCATTGGGGAAATCCATCCTTCTTCATCTGCCCAACATAAATGGATCCTCACAACAACTGATTACTTTAAAAAATTGATAGAGGCCATTCCCTCTAGAACTGCCACTGATCTAGTCATCATTAAATTCCTTGAAAACCATATTTTGTCTAGATTTGGGTGTCCTAGAAAGATTATCACAGACAATGCAACTGCCTTTAGATCCAAAAGGATGGTGGAATTTTCCACAAATATCAGATCACATTGGGTCATTACACAACTTATTACCCTCAATGTATTGTGTTGGCAGAATCGTCAAAAAAAAGTCTAATAAACATCATCAAGAAGTTGCTGGAGGGAAATCAAAAGTCATGACACAACAAGCTAGTACATGCATTATGGGCTGACAGGTTAACATGCAAGAAATCCATTGGAATGTCTCCCTATTAGCTAGTTTATGGAGCAGATGCAATTTTTCCAAAAATCCTAGGAGTACCAGTCATGAAGCTGATCCAAGAGGTACAGTCTGAAGAAAATGACATGATAAGAAGCATAAATCAGACCATACAATTGCAGCAAACAAGAGAGGAAGTCTATAACAGAACACAACAAGTGCAAGAAAACATCAAGAAGTTGTTTTGCAGAAGAAAAGAATAAAATGATTTTAACATTGGTGACAAAGTGCTCAAATGGGATTCTAGGAGAGAAGACAAAGGAAAACATGGTAAGTTTGAAAATCTGTGGAAAGGTCCTTATATTATCCATTCTGTTAGAGGCAACAATGCATTTTTCTTACAGGAAATGGATGGAACATAAATTTTTGGAGGTCCTGTCAATGGCAGGACGCTCAAACATTATTTACATTAGTGATGCCAAGTTTAAAGCTTTATCCGTTGTATATAAGTTTGTTCAAAGAAAAAATCAGAGAAAAGATAAGTACAAAAAATAGAAAGAAAATAAAAGAGGGAAGAAAAAGAAAGGTACAACCCCATACCCAAAAAACAGTACTGCTGAAAGTGTGCAAATCTAAATGCCATTGCTGATTCAAAAATATACCTTGTTCAGTCATCTAGCCTAATCATGGGTGAACATGATTTAAATTTATGTTGATAAGTTAGTAGAAACAATGATTGTCAAGATTAGTTCAGGCTTGACTTATAAAAAAGAATAGATTATGAGAATGAAAATATGTTGGTTCCACATGCTCAAAACATAACCAAAGAGATAGATAAGGATGCATTACTAATGACACGTCACAACCTTATCTTTATAGAATTAATTTTATGCAAATAATGTTTGTGTGTAGTTTGTTCAAATGCCACAACCATGGTTAATCAAACTATCTAATCCTGATTTAAACCATGCTTTAAATTTCTGCTGATAGGTTAGTGAATGAGGATTTTCCAAAATGTCTAAACTTGGCTTATCAACAGACTACATTAGATTAGAAGAAAAACTTGGTTCCAAAGCTCAAAACCTGAACCAAGAAAGAAGAGAGGGATAAAAAGCAAATTCCAAATTTCAGCCCTCAAAGTTTTGTGTTGAAATTTCTGCAAAATAAATTCTATAGGAAGATTTGTACAAAGTATCACTACCCATAACAAATCAGACTCTCAAATCCTGATTTGGTTATGTTTTCAATTTTCTATTTTAGATTAGAGAATAAAGACTGCCAAAAAGTTTAATCTTGGCAGCCAAGTAGTTTAGGTAGAAAATGAAAGAGTTCAATAGTTTAATCTGAACTCTTGGAAGAAATAAGGATAGGAATAGATATTTTATTTCTGTTTTCAAAAATAAAATGTCAAAGAGTTGCTGGTCCAAATGCACTCAAAGAGGAAGTAATTTTTTTAGAACTAGTGTGATGGGTAGGCAGATATTGAGTTGGAAATTAATCATGTTATGATTCAGATGCTGCAGAACACAATTCCAAAGAAGTAAATCATCAAGTTAAAGGAGCTATGTCAAGGTGTAAAATAAGGCAATGGTCTACTTCTTCCAGAGATTTATCTTCTAAGGTTCTTGACACCTCCAAAAGGAGCTGCCCTCCCCGGCTAGAGCCACTGTTATCCTCTTGTATTCTACAGATTTCACTAGATGACTGTGGATGTTCTACAATCACCTAAAGATAGCATTATTTTCCCATCATCTATCTTTAGAGGTCCCACTGCCTTCATCATCCTAAAAATAGACTATCTTTCACTACTTCTTCCTTACCTTTATGCCTTCTCAAAATGTTTACCCTACTGCTCTAAAGAAAACTCCATTTTTTGGCCTATTTGACTCATTCATCATGTCATTAACACCCCCATTTCATGTCCCTCTTCTCCTCTCTCTCTCAAAAAAAAAAAAAAACCCTCAAAAAAATCTCCCTTCATATACCACTCTCATAAAAACCCTTAGAACAATGAAAAAACCCCTTTTTTCATGGTTTTATCCTAACATTCTAACCTATCGGAACTCTAAAATCTATGCAAAACCATGTTTTTATGCAAAAACCCAAATTTTTGTATAAAAGGCCTTAAGCCCTTTTTCAGCCTTAAGCCCCAGCCCCTTCTACCCATGTAACCCTAACCCCGACCCTCCGCTACTCTCCTCAGCCCCTTTCCTTCCCAACCCCTCGGTCCTTTCTACCCCCATAGGACCATTCCCCCACCTATCTCCTAAACCCTTTACCCCTTTCACTTCACCCCGCCTTCTTTATTTTCCCTTTCCCTACCAATCTCCACTGTTGATCAACTCTGATCCAATGGCCGCCGCTTCACCATCCTCCATCCTGCATACAAACCCAACCCCGCTACCCGAAGAAAGTGATCACGTCACCTCCCCGGCCCCACCTCCCACTCAAATCCCGTGCGCCAATCACTATCTGCCACCTGTACTCCACTTCCCCCCCGCTAAACCTACACCCCATCCTCGGGCTCCACACGCACTGTCGATCTCTCTCATCAAGATTTGACGGCTCTGATTGCATATCGTGCGGCTTTCATTGCCGAGGGTTAACACCCCCAATCTGTGTGAAATGGACGGTTTAGCCCAGGACACGTGGCGGCTAATCTATGGTATCGCACGATCTCAGGCCAAAACCACTTACCGCCTATAGCCAATGTGATAAACCACGGTGGTTTTGAAAATCCACCTTCATCCTCTGCGCACCAAAATCCAAATTTTCTCTATCCTTCCACCTGGTTCCGCATATGGAACCTTTCCCTTTCACCTCCACTTCCTCTAAAGATCACTCGAAACCCTCAAAAAACCCGAAAAATGCAGTTTAAACCCCCCCCGCAGGTTTTAAGTTAATAAATTATTTGTCTGTTGCAGGTTTAATGGCGAAAGAAGCCCGGTGAAGAATTTTTATAATGGTGAACCTCTGGATGACGATACGAGAGGCAAACACATTGTAAATAGGGCCAAAGGTCTACACAAAGAATTAATCCATCGATGTATCATGATCATCGATGGGTTTCAAACCTTTCTCCCATGAAGAAACCCTGCATGCATACAAAGAACTGATACTGTCAGAGAAATAAAGAGAAAAATGAAGAACAGAAGATTAGGAGGGCTAACTGCAGATTAAAGAACAAACAGAGAATTATCCCTTTAAAACAGTGATTAAAGATAAAAGTCAAAGGTTTAAAGATGAAGGATAGATGGACAAAACAGTCATAAAGCAGAGCAAAGGATAAAAACCAATGATGCATAATATTAAAGTTAAATCAAGGTTAAAGGCCTAATACAAAATATTGATGACTAAAACAAAGACAGGTTACCCAAAGCCAACTTCGAATTACTCAACAAAGGAGTAATTAATTCTCCAAAGACAAAATTTTCCACCTACAACATTGTTTCTTTCCATAGAGGCATCAGGCAGTTATTACTCAGTCAGAGATATTTTGAAGCAACTAAAAAGTTATTACACCAGTTATTACAAAGCCTTAAAAGTCAAATATTTCAGCTAAATAAACTTAGAAGTTAAGACATAAGTTATTATTCAGAGTAACTCTTTCAAATATTTTTTCCTTGGGCCTTGCATGGTCTCAAAGGTCAAAAATCATTCACTCTGTAATAAATAAAATTTAAACACCCTAGCTTGGCAGCACCTCCTCATTTTGCATATAAATATTGTATATGAGCTTCATTGTAAATATTGGTTACTTGATGGTTTTTGGACTGATTTCTGCTGCTGAGCTAATTGAGGAATGCTAGACTGAATTGAAGAAAACTCTAAGTTGCATAGAGATGTTGTGCCTGGAGTATTGTAACTGGTTTGATCATCAATAATACAAGCATGTTCACTGGATCCTTGAGCTATATCAATGGTGAAGTTTTCCTAATTTTTATTGTTTCTTCTTATGTTTTCCGTTATGTTCATGTTTATTTGATGAAGAAGCATAAGTTTTAGATTAGGAATTGTTGTTTCAACACCCTTTTTTTGTCTGTATTCTTTATATTTATGTTTTCTTCTGTATAGGTTTGATTGGAAGATTCTTAATTGCCTTCTAGTTATATCTAGCTTGTTGTCTTGAGAATGATTCAATAGAGTGAAACCAAGGAAATTATGGTGAACCCATGTTCCTTTGAGTAAGACTTGAGATATTTTTTTTAGGACCTTTCTTTATAGTATACTTATTAGAGTTTGAACCAGTGAGGTTTATGGTAAGCCCTGCCCTCTAGACTGCCTTGAAATTTTTCTTTGAAGAGTCTTTCAAAATTTTTTCAAAAGTAGATTAGATTGTTTCTGTTTGATCTTAGACCACTCTTACTGTTATCTTATATGTTTTCTTTGTCTGAAAGTAGTTCTTGAATTACTGGATTGTTGTCTTAAAATTTTTCTTATTAAATTTTTTCCAAAGAGGATTATGGTTTGTCCTACCCTTTGACTTGCTCCAAACAATTACTTTGAAAGGCTTTTCTTGTCTAAGTAGAGCTAGAAGATTCTTAACTGAGTATAGCTTTGCTGCCTTCACAACTTCTTAATGTTTCGTATCAAAAACTAATCTAAAGAATCCACTTGATATAGTCAGCTTGCCCTATGAAAGCCCTTGCAGAGTTGATTAACAATTAAATCCATTTATGACTCCATTTCCCAATGAATTTATCTCTTCTCACAGTCTATTTGTTCAGCTGAAACATTCTCCCAATCAATGACACCATTGATCCTTCAATCTATCATTTAATCCAACCAAAAACAAACAAGTTCTAAGAACTTCATAACTAGCCTAAAATTTTAAACAAAGAGCACAAAGATAAATCATTCAAAAACACCTTAATAGAGAGATCCCTCTCTAAATCTAGGAAGGCTAGGTCCTAGGATTCCAAAGCGGTTTTGATGTGGCCCCTACAGTGTTTGTTTTTGCCATTCTTGCAAATCACAGGGACTCAACAGGGGAAAAGGCATTTAGGGAAAGGGATATGGTGTTGTAGGGAAAGGAATAGGGTTTATAATGATGCAAGAAGTGAATGTGAGTTTTATGGGCACCGATTTGGGAATAAAGAGTGAATTTAGGGTTTTTAGCTAGACAAACTTCCAAACTTGCATAGAAACCAAAAACACCATGAAATTTCTCTTGAAGACTACAAGGAGGTGGAAATTACATGTTACTTACTTTCCAAGAGGTGTTGAGAGTATTTTCTAAAATTTTGAAGCAATTTGGAGGAGTTTTAAAGCTTGTAGAGCAAACTGGGCAAAAGCGTAGCGCCAAGACAAAAGCGCAGCGCCACTGCAACACTGTTTTGTAGACCAGTTTTGGAGGTCTTCCCAGTGTCCAAATTGGGCCAAGGATAGTGCGTTGGAAAGCGCTTGAAGTATACTTTCCAAATATGAATTTTTTCGCTGATTAGAGTTGATTTGACCTGTCAAAAGTTGATTTTCCCAAGACTGGTCAAAAAATGTTGACTTGGGGTGCAGAAATGCAGAGTGCTGGTGCAGGAAACTTTTGGATGCCTTCCGAAACTCAAAATTGAACTCATGATAGCTCATTGGAAATATCTCTCTATCTAGTTATAATTGGAATCATCAAGAAATTCATTTGGACAATCCAGATATGAGAAACATTTATTTTCCCAAGGTTGCACTAGAAGTGCAACAACTCTCTTGTAGCACCTGTATTTTTGACATTTCTATAAAACCATGAAACATGTGTAAAAAATGAAGGAGGTTTTTCTTATTGAACCTATGATGGAAAAAACACTCTCCCACTTTTGTCAAATTCATCTCTGTTTGGTCGGAAAAATAGTTTAAATTGAAACTGGCCCTATGAGGAAAATGGCTTGACCCTTGGAATGATTTCTTAAAAAATGATGGAGACATGATCTTATGAGTTGGAATTACCTCATACTTACTGATATGACCTACCTTATGGCTCTTCTTCTCAAATGTCTTGTTTCCATAAAAATCCCTAGCTCAGTGGGAGAGGAAATTAGGGTTTAGTGCTTGTGGAAAATGATGACTTGGGCACCCTTGGGAAAAGAGAACTCTCTTTGAAATTTGATGTGTTGGCATGTGGATTTCTGAGTTGGCAGCCTTTGGGAGACTAAAATTTGAACTGAATGAATCAAATCATGAGTTTATTCTAGGTCACCTTCACACCTTCTGTTGCCCTTTATTGAAAATGAGGCAATGAAATGATTTGACCTAATGAAACCCTAGTGACCCTTATAAGAAATGAAAGAAACTGACTGAATGAGTGACTTTGACTAAAAGTGGAATGAGAGAAGATTTTTTTTAGCATGATGAAGACATGAAAGAGGGTCAGGGGCATATACTTGTGAAGGAAAATGGGATACATGAAAAGGACAACCACCAGTGGAACAATTTTATATCATGACCTAATGGAATGATTGAAAATTTCTTTAGAGTGGGACACCTAAGATGCACATGCAAAATGTGTTTTGATCCCTGGTGTAAGTATGAAAATACTAACACTAACATTGGCTCCAGCTGGGGATGGTAGCTCCTTGGAGGTGCCAAGAACACCGTATACCAAGTGCCTATCCATTGGGCATAGAGTCAAAAGCGAAATACTAATTGAATACTGAAAGAAACTTGACTCAATAAACTGAACTGACTCAAGACTGACTGAAACAAGACTTAAAAATTGAACTCACCCTACTTATTGATGGCAATACATCATCGAGACTTGAGGGCTTCAAATCCTAATGACAACCACCTGTCTTTTTGAAAGCATATGTACAATCAGGCGATATCAAAATTCCAGTGTAACCAATCAAGAAAATGCCTCCTTGATTGCTTCTCCTAATCAGATTATCTAGACAACAATAAATATTTACAATTGGGTAGCCAAAAACATAGCTGACAATGATCTCCATCATCATTGAATACTGCAAGAATTACCTTCACTTCTGACTACAATAGATTTGCCATTGGATCCTGAAAAACATGAAAATTTACCTCTTGCTGATCTAGAAGAAACAAGTTACCTTTTTCTCTTGACTCTGATCTCCCTCCATAATGTACCTTAGCAAGAGTGTGTTCCTGGTCATCAAAAAATTCTGAACAAGTAGGTGAGCAAATTTCTTCTTGAAATAAAAATTCTAAACATGAAACATAGGAAGAAAAATCTGAATGACAATTCTCAATGCCTTGGTCCTCTGCAATTTGAATACGTTGTTGATCATCTTCATATGGCATGGCAACCAGATTGTCATGTTTCTCATCACACTCATTAGTCATAAGAGGGAAAACTTCATATTGTTCATAAACCTCAAAAATGAAATTTCTATCATTTACCGCAAAGTTATCAGAAGAATATTTTTCACTTAATTGAACAAATATCTCATCTTGTTTTTCACAAAGGGACTGGATTACCTCTTTCTGAAGATTTTTTTTTCTGATGGGATGAGAACACTTCGGTCAATAAATTTGTTTTCTTATTTTGAGGTGATCTTGACAATAGATGTCTCACTCATGGGATCCGGAACAACACACTCTTCATCATTATAATCTGAATCTAGATCTCGATCAGCTAGCTTGACTTTACCATAATATGAAATTGGAACTTGAATTTCCTGCATATCATCATTTTTTGCAAAGAGATCTGAAATAAGACCTCATCTTCCATCATTTTCAACTGTACAAAGATCTTCAGCCTGTTGCAAAATTTCATGAGCATCTTGATAAGTATCCTCTAATATTTCTTTATGCTGCAAAAATGGATTTTCATACAGGGCTTCCATGATCTCATCGTCCACGAATTCATCATCTCCATAAAAATTCTCAAGGTTTTCAATAAAACTATCAACATATTTACAACAATTCTAAACTAATATTAAGGATGGACAAGATTCTTTATACCTTTCAAAGAATATGGTATGAAAATCCTTTAAATAGTAAATAAAAGCAGGCGGAAAAATTTCATATCAATATCGAGCTTCATCTTCCGGAGTGGCCATGAATATATTCATCAAGCAGTCTTAAAGAAAATCAATCTTTAATCTACGCACATGCATGTGAAATCTCACTAGATGAAGAGCAACATCATTACCTTTCACATTTTTGAACATAGGCAAATTTCTTTGCCAATATACCTTAGGCATTTTATTTGGGAAACCTGGAATGTGATCTCGGCCCATGGGAGGATACCTTCTTACAACAGTTTCCATCTTGAAAAATCTTGAAGCTACTAATATTCATGCAGTGGAGTCACCATGAGGTGTTGATTTTCTGGATCTTTCAGTGAATGGAGTCGCCAAGTGAATGGTTCAACCTTCATATGTGTCCAACTATTGTTCACCATCAAAATTTAGATATGATCATTGTCGTTCTTTTCCAGGGAATATTTGTATTTTCATTCTTACTTTTTCTTCCCCAGTATGGTCACCAAAATGTTATCACTCCGATTGAACCTTAGGCTGAAGAAGGAAATTCTGAGGTAACCTAAAACCATGCATAGCCAAGTAGCTAGCCCTACTAGGCCAGGAGAGGGATCTCTCCATATAGATCATAGCCAAAATGACCGAGGAAAGAAGATATTAGGCTAGGTATAGTAGCTCAGGGTTTTTTATTTTGATTGTGTAGGATTTTGCTGGATCAAGAGGATTCAAATAGCTAGGGCAAGGAAATTAGGTCAAAATTTGAAGGGTGTTCTATGGGGCAAGGTAGGTAAAATGTTTAGCACTTTAGGGTTTTGATGGTGGGATGATTTAAGACAGGTAAGGAGCTAGAAAGAGCAAGGCTAATTCATGGTTTCTTTCTAAACTGAAGAAGTACAAATTATGAATGTTTACCCAAAATAGAGCATACAAATTATGGATTCTGTTCATTTAACTTGAAAACATTCATCTAATAGAAATGGAATGATGGATGAATTAAAAAAAAATTCTAACATATGAGCACAAAGAAGAAACTTAAACTAAACACAATACCACATGGATCCCATAAAAATAGCTGCAAATTTGATTAATGTCCAGGCCAAAAGTGATACAAATATGTCTTTTGAGATGCCAAAGCTCCAAGTGAATCCAACCTCTATCAATGACTGAGAAAATGCATGATATAGACCTAAAAACCACTCTCCCTAGCCTCAAGGAGTCGAATCCACGAGATAGGGATCAATTTCACCTACTTCCAAACAAGAAACTAAAGACTAGGAAGACCCAACAACTTGCCTCTAAAAGAGAGGAAACTGATTCATTTGACCTCTAGAGGACTTATATGATGTATCTACCCTAGATAACAATAAAAACATAAAATTTAAATTTATCTTGACCTTTTACATCAATAATTTCTCATTTCCCAAGATAAAGAGTCAAAAAGTCAAAATTTGCTGAAGATGGGGAAAATGCAATTTTCCTGGCAAAAGCGCAGCACTATGACATGAAAAATAGCCTCTTTTGAAAGCAACTTTCGGAGGCCTTCCTAGTGTCAAAATCAGCTCCATGATAGCTCATTGGAAATATCTTTGAATCTAGTTTCCCAATATGCCTCCAGTTTCAAAAATGATGCTCATTTTCCCTGTGAAAAAGTGAATCTCCCGAGACTGGTAGAAGCGTAGCGCCAAGGTAAAAAAGGAGGCAGAAACATGAAAATTTGGTTGTTTTTTGAACTTTTGAGGGACCAGTTCTCCTCCAATTTTTCTAAAAAATGCTAGGGTTTATGTATTAATCATTATGAACATGATGATGGTTTCCATTTTTCCATTGGAGGCCCCAAGAAAAAGCGTAGCGCCAATGGCACTGCTTTTTTGGCAGATTTTCTATGTGCCAAAATTTCTGAGTTTTCTGCAAAACTAGGCCTGAGACATGGATCAATATCTCTCTAACCATGAGGTTTTTTGCAAAAAAAAGAGACTATTTTTTTATTTGTCATGTTTTGAACATAAACCTCCTCCAGTTTCCTAAGATTCTTCTCTTATTGTCCACAATCTTCTTTGTAAAAAGGTGTCCAAAACAGGACAATTCTGGAAAATGTGCCTTCAAAGATTTTTTTTTAAAATTTATTAAATTTTCTATAAATTTCCTCAAAATTGATTCAGATATGCCTAATAAGGTGTGTTATTATATCTTGGATATATCGACAAGTAGTTCCAATTTACCCTTCTCCCTTTGACAAATTAGGGTTTCCTTGAGTTTGTCCTTCAAAAGTTAGGTTTTCTGCCTCAAGCTTCTCCTTCTCCAATGCCTTCTTGAGACCTCTTGTTCTTGGTTTCTTCTTGGTGGTTTGGGTAATTTGTGGTGTCTTCTCCTCTCTTCTTCTATGTTTATCTCCTCCTCCATAATGTATCTTTCCTGCCCCATGGTATCTCTTTCCTCTTCCATGGTGTAAACCCTAGGGATGAGGAAATGGGAGTGGGGATAGGTCTAGGGAGTGGGGATAGGAAAATTAGGGAGATGGGGGAAGAGGTTATTGAAATTAGGGAGGTGATAGGGGATAAAAATGTTTAAGGGATTTGGAATTAGAATTTTATTACAGGTTTGATAGGGCTGCCTAGGAAATTAAGATGCCTAGGACTTAGGGTTTAGGGGAAAAGGGATTTAGGGAAAGGGATATGGTGTTGTAGGTAAAGGAATAGGGTTTATAATGATGCAGGAAGTGAATGTGAGGTTTATGGGCACCAATTTGGGAATAAAGAGTGAATTTAGGGTTTGTAGCTAGACAAACTTCCAAACTTGCATAGAAACCAAAAACACCATGAAATTTCTCTTGAAGACTGCAAGGAGGTGGAAATTACATGTTACTTACTTGCCAAGAGGTGTTGAGAGTCTTTGCTGAAATTTTGAAGAAATTTGGATGAGTTTTGAAGCTTTTAGAGCAAACTGGGCAAAAGCGCAGCACCAAGACAAAAGCGCATCGCCAATCTGCAAAAGCGCAACGCCAAGACAAAAGAGAAATGCCAATGAAACACTGTTTTGAAGACCACTTTTGGAGGTCTTCCTGGTGTCCAAATTGGGCCTAGGATAGCTCGTTGGAAATATATTGAAGTCAAATTTCCAAATATACCTTTTTTTTGCTGATTGGATTTGATTGGACCTGTCAAAAGTGGATTTTCCCAAGACTGGTCAAAAAGTGCTGAATGAGGGTGTAGAAATGCAGAGTTCTGGTGCAAGAAACTTTTGGAAGCCTTCCTCAAATCCAAATTGAGCTCATGATAGTTAATTGGAAATATATATCTATCTAGTTATCATTGGGCTCATCAAGAAAGTCATTTGGACACTCCAGATATGAGAAAACTTGATTTTCCCAAGGCCCCCCCAGAAGTGCAACAAATCTCTTGTGGCACCTGTATTTTTGACATTTATATAAGACCATGACACCTGTGTAAAAAATGAAGGAGGGTTTTCTTCGTGAACCTATTATGGAAAAAAACCTCTTTCATGTTTGTCAAATTCATCTCTGTTTGGTCATAAAAATAGTTTAAATCGAAACTGGTTCTATGACTGGAAAATGGCTTGACTCTTGGAATGATTTCTTAAAAAATGATGGAGAAATGATCTTATGAGTTGGAATGGCCTCATAATTACTGATATGACCTACCTTATGTCTCTTCTTCTCAAATTTCTCGTTTCCATAACAAACCCTAGCTCAGTGGGAGAGGAAATTAGGGTTTAGTGCTTGTGGAAAATGATGACTTGGGCACCCTTGGGAAAATACAACTCTCTTTGACATTTGATGTGTTGGGATGTAGATTTCTGAGTCGGAAACCTTTGGGAGACTGAAATTTGAACTGACTGAAGCAAATCATGAATTTATTTTGGGTCACCTTCACACCTTCTGCTGCCCACCTTCTGCTGCCCTTTATTGAAAATGAGGGAATGAAATGATTTGACCTAATGAAACCCTAGTGACTCTTATGAGAAATGAAAGAAAGTGACTCAATGAGTGACTTTGACTAAAAGTGGAATGAGAGCAGATTTGTTTTCAGCATGATGAATACATGAAAGAGGGTCAACAAGCATATAATTGTGAAAGAAAATGGGACACTTGACAAGGACAATCACCAGTGGAACAATTTTATATCATGACCTAATGGAATGATTAAAAATTTCTTTAGAGTGGGACACCTAAGATGCACATGCAAAATGTGTTTTGATCCCTGGTGGAAGTATGCAAATACTGGCACTAACACCTTCCAAAACTAGTTAAGAGATCAGTAGGTCCAAAACCAGCTTGGATGCCTCGAAATTTCTTCACCAATACCTTGAGGAATTTTCTTGTCTCTACCCTTAGGCTTTAACGCAATCTTTCCAAAACCGGTCAAGGAATTCAAAGGACCTACGGAAATTTTCTTGAGACCACCGCACTTGGTTCCAAAACCATCTGGCATTCCAAAGCTTAACCAAATGAAAGAACCCCATCACACCATGGCTATCCGAAAATGACAAGGCAAGGATGAAACCACTATCACACCTAGAAAAACCCATGCCAATGACAACAAGAGAACCAAATACACACATGCATGTACCATGCATTGAAAACAAACTGGGAAATCACATATGAAACTTGTTACTTGCAAGTATTCCTATTGAAGCTGCTTGATCCAACTTTTACTTGCTTGTCCCTTCCTTTCCTTTGCTTCCTTGTCCTTCATTTTCTTTCCTTTCTCCAATGTTAGAGTGCTCCAAGAATGCTCCAAGTGTGCAAGAGTATGAGAGAATAGATAGAACTCTAAGATCAAAATAAAAAAAGGGTTATGAATTGATCCTCAGAAGCCTTTTTATCATTGAGGCTTCTATTTTCTTCATTTTCCTCTATTTTCCCTTCAATTTTCCTCTCATGCCATTTGTGACCCTTCATCTCCCTTTTCTCCTATTTTCCTTTATTTTCATAAACAAATGCCAATTAATGCCTCTTTTCCTTCGCAAATCCTTTTCCAATGCTATTTCCAATTTCCTTATCCATAATAAAACTAAATGAACACCTACTAGGGTTTTTTTTCCAAACATTCAACTTGGAATACATGTCCCATGACATTGGTATTATTTTTTCCTTTATTAACTTTATTACATGAACTTTTAACTTGAGGCTGTTATAAGAAGTATGCTTGTTATGGGAATTCTTCAAGCAATGTTGTGATTCTTCTCATTATGATTTCTAGGTGGCTTTCCTTAGGCAAGGTGCCATTATAAAGATGGTTGATGATAAGGAGATTCTCTCCTTATTATGACTGTGTTTGATATTAACCTATCTTTCACGATAAGGAGGCCATGCAATTCAACTTGGTTGTTTGTCGTGGACCCCAAACCCAAGGCATAATTTGTGTTCAAAGTTCCATAAGGGAGATACAAAACCTCTCCCTCTCCTTCCACCCCTCATTTTTAATAAAAACTTAAAAAAAACTTATGTTTATTACCTTTTGATCTACCTAATTCCTCTCTTTACAACATTTCCACAAATATTTTATCCTCATTTTTACCCATATTGTGAACAATATTATCAAGTTTTTCAAATTTTTACTCCGCAAGACATGCATTAACCTATACACATCATCATTTAAACTTATAGATAATTTAAAAATATTAGTATTTTAGTAAAACTTAAATATATTGTTTTGATCTCTTGTTAGGATGATCCACCATTGTAATTGTTGTAATAAGGTTTTTTTCTTGAACTTCTATCGACCATTTCTATTTGAAAAAAAATAAAAATAAAAAATACAAGAATAATTAGATAGAGATTTTTGTTAAAATTTATTATTATTATTTATAAATAATATAAGATAATGGTGCACATAATAAAAGCTATACATCAATACACTATACATTTATATATGCATCGATACCTAATTAACATGCCACTAAAAATTCAAAAAAGTCGTTCACAACTTATTATATTTATGTGGTGTCTTATATAGTATGATACACATTGGTGCCTTAATATTGTTTATTGTGATTGTTGAATATGTGTTTTAAAAAATAATGTTTTCGACATTAAAAATAATGGTATTTACATTTTTTTACTTAGAAATGTTCTCATGAACATATTCACCAAGGCATAATTCCTTTTATAATGGGCATTGGATACCATGAAAATGTTTTTTCTTTTAAACCAACAATAACAAGGTTTGGGATTCAATGCAATGAGTGGTCTAATTGCAACGGATACCAAAGACTCCATATACAAGTGAAGAAACCCTGTAAAAATATGTTGCTTGAAAGAAAAAAAATAAAAAAATAATGTAAAATATAAAGAAGGAAACCAACAAAAATGACAAGAAAGTTAGGGCTTCCAATATTTTTTTTTAAACATTCAACGTGGAAGTTTTATTAGCATAATATGTGCGAAGGCACAACAAAATTACATACAAAATATAAGTTGCATGTTTTCCAAGACATTTCTAGGGCATAACTAAATTTGAGTGACCTATTGCTCCAAAAATCAGTTACATACATCATTATATTATAAAAGTATATAATCTATAAAAAAATCCCATAGCTTTGAAACAATTGGTTGGAATAAGCAAAAGTAAAGGAGAGAAACTACTACTTTGATCATCTTAAATGATTAAATTTTCTATTGGGGTTACCTAGTTCAAGTTTGGCAATCCAACTAGAGCAACTTAAGCAAATTTAACCGAGGATGCATAAGCTACCATGACTTTAGGTCCACCTTGTTGTCTTACTTTGAAATTTTCCATTTTTTGTTTTAGTTCATGTATCATGCCCATCAATGGTTTTATATAAGCTACAAGATTTCCAATTCTCTCAATAAGAGTGACAAATTCCAATTGTACCTTTATATCCATGCTTCAAGATTCTCCTTCTAAGGTCATTGATTTGATTATCATGTGCATACATCATGCCCAACAATTTTTTTTTCTTAGCTACAAGCTTGTATATTCTACTAGTTAAAGTTATAAATTATTATTATCCCTCTGTTTCCATACTTCAATATTTTAGCTATGAGATCCTTCCTTTAACTTGTTTGATTTTCATACCCGAGCCTAGAGAGGGATTCACAAATTCTTCAACTATATTCCTAATTTTGACATGATAATGGAATTTACCACTAATAGTTGTTAATTTATTGGGAAAGAATAATCCAAGAAAACATCAAAGCATCAAAGATGGAAAGAGGAATAGTCATGTATCATGAATGATCAATTGCATGTTGACTAGGCTGGATGATGGTATTTTTAACCTTCATGACATGTTTTGTGCTCAAGGGAAATGATTGCATAGTTACTTTGAATGACTGCTCACTCACACCCATCAACATGACACACCAAGCACAACTTCCCATCACAGTAATTGTGTATGGCATTGACTTCCAGGTGATGTTGTGGGATGTATGATTTTTCTTCACCACGCAAATGCCTCAGATAGCCTTCATGGTTCCATCTTCAACACATTTTGTACTTGGACTTTTGTGTACTCTTTTGACACGTGTTAGAATATATTTTTCCTTATTTAAGGCTTCATACATTCCTCAGACCCTTGCTTTTACTCGTTTCTTCTTTATTATTATGTTATATCAACTTGTTTTAGCAGTAGTGCCCACTTATTGGTACATATTTTGGATATTGGGGAATTGAAACGTCTTGTTGGATGCCATTTATTTGCATTGTTCCTAGTGCTAAAGTGATGGCTTGGTTGGATAGGGAATATGCTAACATAGTGAATTTTCTTAGGACATAATTTGATTGTAAATTAGGGAAAAATTAAAGACAAATCATATTTCTCATGTATAGTGCATTTAACTTGAGATCTAATGGGATGATTCCTAAATTAAGGTGTTTAACTGTATTGTTGGAATCCCTAAAATAAAATGAGAAATAATAGGAAAAATCTTGGATGGATTGATGCCTTAGATAAGAGAATACAATTAGGATTGATGGTTAGAAACTATGCCCAAACTCAAAAAGAAAAATATTTCCATTTTTCCTTTAGGACCAAGATCACCACCCCCACCCTAGGTACCTACCAACCTTGTATTTTTATTTGAGGCACCATATATGCTAGTTCAATGGGTATATCCATTATTTGAATTGGTCTATTGTAAGGAACAATTTCCATACTTAATTCTTATGGGATGAGGTTGAAGATTATAGATATATATTGAATAAAGAAGTCAATCTTTCTTCATATGAGTCTAATATATGTGGCCAATAGATCTTGATGGGCCTTATTTTTATGTGTTCAACTAGAAAAGTTATACCTTATTATCTACTAATGCTAGATTGGAATTGATGCCTTGAAAAACTACTTTGTTTCTTGCAAGCCAAATCTTCCAGGTGGCACACGAATACTTGCAGATGATCAAGAGGCAACAAAAAACGTAATCCAATACATAATAATCATGAACATTAGCTATCTAGAAGATAAAGGAGTACCAAAATATTTGCATAAAATATTAGATAAATATATAAAGTAAACATCAGATGTTTTATTGATATATATGAAAGGAAGAGCTTGCAACCCAGGCCTTGATGTTGGAGGCCTCCCTTTGGTGAAAATCTGAGTCCTTCACCGAAGCTCTAAAGCATTCCTTCTCCCAAACACTTAGGCATTATCACATTGCAAGCATGTAAAGGGGACAAGATTTCAGACTAGCCCAACAATGACCAACCATTAGTGGAAGGAGGGACATGAATTTATAGGAAGGGAGAAGAGGTTGGGAGCCCATGAAAGGAGGAGAAAGGTCCATGTTGGGTCAATTTACTAAGTAAACTAACACACGTGTTTTGCTTGTCAATTCGGGTTTGTAGACTTAGAAGCATGTCCAAAATATATGGATTTCAGGTGAAGTCAATTTTAGAAGCCAAAGTTTAAAAGTTGAAAGAAATGCATATTACAAATATATTCAAAATTTTAAGATTAATGGAAATTCATTTTACAAATATAAGATCTAACTAAAAAGTTTCTAATTCAAGATGTAGTAAGTGAAGGAAGAGGCTCCTAAATTATGAGATCATGGTTTTCCTTTCCCACACTATTATCTTCAAGAAGATAAACTCAAGAGCAACAATTAGTGAAGTGTATAAAGCAAGAGAAGAGGCTCTTAACTTAGGAGATCCTGAACTAGGGATTCCTGAAAGACAGGTCAATTTTGACCAGCGTTGACCGGGTCTGTTTTTGTTAAGTTTGACTGAACCAATAGATATTTCTCCATCCATGGTTCCCAAGCTTTCCAAATATATGCTTACATATCGCCTAGGTGTCCTTCACATATGACTTCAATGAAGCTATTACAAGAATTTTTAATGAAGTCCAAAATTACTCTTAAAACCCAATTTTTACAAAAAATTATAAAAATTGAAAAACTTAATTTAATTACCTGAATATGCATAATAAGGATAAAATGAGGCATATATGGATGAAATAAGATGGAATATGGTGGTAAATATATGGATTTAGGATAGGCAAAAATGACCAAAATTGAGGGCCAGCATCTCCCCCTTGCTGATGTTCAAGCATGTCCTTATGATTGCCTCCTCCGTTTGGATCTCCCGAGTGATGATGCCCCTACTGTTCTTGACCCTATGCAACCTCAAGAAGAAAGTCAATACCATCATATTTCCCTTCTTTGTAGATGGAAAATTTCACCTTTTTCTTCTCATATTTGTACTGCCATGACTTTTTCTCCTTTAGCCAGCTACAAGTTTGTTTAAAGATGAGGATATTCTGAGTTTCAAGATTTTTAATATTTTTGATCAATTTCTTGTTTTCCTTTATTATGTTATTTTTGTTTTTTTTATACATCTTATTCTCCTTTTTCAAGTGTTTTTCCATGATCTTGCTGTCCTCCAACTCACTTGTTAATTCATCTATCTTCTTAATATATTCTTCATTATGCAGCTCTCTAACTTCTTCCACAGTCTCCTTAGCATATGAATGAGATGAGGTAGCTCCTACCCAATCATTCTTAAAATAGGAGTCTTTATCTATGGGTTCTTCTTGGAATTCCATCTCCATTCTTTGTATTATCTCATCAATCTGTTTTGATGTTGGTGGAGGTTCAACAATTTCAATTTTTGGATCTTTTTTCTTGTTGCTTGGTTCCTCTTGTGTTTTTCTCCTAGGCTTCCTAGGAATGGATATAAATGATTTCTTTTTTTCAACCATAATACTATCCTGCATCTTCTTCGATCTTGTCTTAGGATACAAAGGGGAATTCATGATACTTCTTGTCACATGAAACTGTTCAAACTTCTCTTCTATTGTTTGTTCTTCAAAATTATTCTCAGCCAAAAACTATTTCCAAATCATTCCCTTATTTATTACCTGATACTCCAAAACTATTTTAATTAGCCCATGATGATAGATGTTGGCTTCCTTCACTTCTATTTTATTCTTGACATTCTATATCATTTTAGTTAAGCTTCTTGAGAAGAAGTAAGGTAAATTGATTTTTCAATCTCCCTTCATATGTTGAAGCAACTTAATGTGATAAAGATATATCACACGGTACCGATTATCACAAGTGAAGTATTTTTGAATGATCAAAACCAACTTTGACCATGGCTCTATGAGCCAATCTCCTGGAATCCCTCTTGTTCTGTCAAAGGATCCCTTCCTTTGTTTCTCCAAGAAAAATGTCCATTCATTCTACTGAAAATGCAGACCCTTGTGATATTCTTCCCCTATCAAAGGAAGGTCCAATGCTTGAGAAAGGAAGGTCTGGTTCACTGGTATAGAAATTTCACCTATTCTAGTTTGCCCATGTTCAAGGTGTTCTATGAACTCTTGTGTAATTTTATCATTGTGCCGATTAAAATTCTTAAGGAAATCCAGTAACCCTACTTGGTATAATTTTTCTATTGTTTCCTTTCCCCAGTTTTCTATCTTTAAATCTTTGGGCTCAGTTTTGGTTCCCATTTGTATTTGCTCAGTATACCAATTGATATAGCCTTTTCCAGTCAATAACCTCATTATGAATAAGAAATATATATATATATATATATATATATTTGTCCTTCTTATTCATGAAATTTTTAGGATAAATAGCATGGTGAATATACTTACTAGATCTGTGAAGCTCTGAAAAAAATGAGACTAATTCCTCTGCTTGTAAATCTTCAATTTCCCTGTGTTCTACTGCAAATGATATCGAAAACAAATCCTTTGTTTGTAAAACTGAGTTAAAAAAAAATTACGTTGTGAAAGATCATTAAAATATCTCCTCTTTAAAAGAAAATTGCTCACTGGTTTGCAAATCGTGCTTCAATCTCTTCTACGTTTGCAAAATTTTCTCATAAAAAATAATGAAAAACCCTCTCTGTTTAAAAAATTGCGTACTGTGTAAAATGAGACTCACTGCATTTTTTTATGTGCAAATTTTTTGACAAAGATGGCATGAATAAATTGTTTGGGATACCTGAAATTCAATTGAATTGTAGAAAACTTGTAGAAATTTTTTGTTAACGGTCTGTTCTCCCAGTGTTAAACATACAATTTCAATTAAAACTCCTCTCTTAGCATCTCAAAAATTCCTGGATTCTACAGGTGGCAGAGTATGTTTGCGGTGACAGAGCATTGCAAATCCATAACTGGGGTCATGTTTCTCTCGCATTATGACACATCTAAATTAAATATTGAGTTTAATCATTTTCAAAATCGTTCAAATATTGATGAAATTCCAGAATTGAATCTTACCTGCCACTTGCACAATTTTTGGGACTTGTTGGAGAAAAAGGATAGCTCGATGTAGAGAAAATCTTAGTCTCTATCTCATTCTTTAAAAAAAAATGCTTCTCCTTATTTCTCCACACAGTTCATTCAATTTCTTCACCCAATTCCACGTTATTTCTCCATTGCTCATGGTTATTCTCTCATACGCAGTTATCTCTTATTCTCTACGTTCTTCTCTGCATATTTTTCTTTCAATGAGGGTTCTTCTATGCTTTGGTTGAACGCGCAATGTTGCCCTCCAATTTTGAGCTGGGTTTAGCTATGATGATGAAGGAGAACACACGCAAAGCAAGCTTTTAAAACATTTGATCATTTGTTGTTGCATTTCTCAATTCATTCTGACTATTTATAACCTTTGTACTCGTGGCTGCCACTTGTGCTTCTGATGTGTCATGGTTGACTGCCTTCTCCTCTACATGACTGGCCTAGCTTCCATAGGTTTTTATGCTCAATTTATCACCATTATGTTTGTTTTATCCTCGCTATGTATTTTGTATAGTCTCGATGCTATATCATGGATTTGAAATTATTTAAGGTCTTCGCTCTTATTGGTTATATGTCTATTGCATGTTTTCTCAATCATGCTTTTTTATGCATTTGTAAATCCATTCTTATTGCATGCTGCATATCCATATCATTACATATTTTCCTTTCTGATTTGATTTTGTGTGTCATTATTTCCATATGCTTATATATTAATTTGTTTTGAAATGACCATAACCTAAGGTCGTTTCAAATCAAATTCTCTTTGTAATGACACTAAATCTTTTGTTCTGGTCTTGTAGGAAAACTAATCCTTCATGTTTTTGCAGGCAATTTCTATGAGGCAAAAAAAAAATTGGCCCCAAAAAGGAGATGTGGCCAGAAGTTTGGTAAAAAATGCTCATGAATGATGAATATAGGGTTATGATGAGGTTAATGAATGAGATTTATTTAATGTAGGGTGATGTAGGATATAGGGTAATGTAGGATAATGTAGGATGATGAATTTATGAATAAATGAGTATTGCATATTCAAGTTTTTCAATTAGTTTATCAATCTTAGAATTTTTTTCAAAATCAAAGGTATTTAAGAATACTTTAAACTTACAGTAATTTCCTTCCGCTTTAGTAGCTCATTGTCAATGCTTGTTTTGTTGACGATGACCTTTGACTTCAAAGATGAAATTTTCTAAATGATTTTGATGGATTGTAGGTGCTTGTAGCTGCTTCTCAGATTCCTTTGATGTTGATTATGATGTTTCAGGTTATTTCTACGATAACATATGAAATTGATCTTGTTCAGGTCCCTCAATGATGAATATTGATGTCTCAGGTCTCTTCTGCAATACATCTGCTTGTTATTAAACTATTTGGATAGTTTAATGGTTTATTATGAATCTTCCCCCTTGCTTATTTTGAGACTTATCCTCAAGTATTTGAATTCTGGAGGACGATTTCTGCAAAATGAAATTGAAGAAAAAGTAAAACACAATAGAGAATTAATATTGGCCAAACAAGTTGGTTTTCCGATATGAATTCAAGTTTGTATTGTGCCAGTTTCCTGGATTTTCACAACCAAACTCCTTTATTATTTTTTTAATTTTTTAATTTTAATTTTATTATTATTATTATTATTATTATTTATTCTGGAAGTAGGGAATGCATATCGGTATGTTGTTCCATTATTTCCATATTGTTTTCAGCTGAGACTCTTTTCAGAAAGTCTTTTTTATTTATAGGCTTATTATACAATTTGAGTCTTTGTCCATTAACTAGAAATGAAATTCCTGCTTCATCAATTGTCTTGATCTTAATTGCTCCATTGTCAAAGATTTCTTCTATCTCATATGGCCCAAGCCAATGAGCAATATAATTAGCTTTGAAGTCTTTTTACTTGGAGTAAAAAAGAAGTAACCAGTCTCCTTTATGATTTTTTTTTTTGGATAAATCTGTCATGCCAATTGATTCTCTGTTGCTGTACTAGTGATGTATGCTCAATTGCTTATTGCCTGATTTCATCTAATTCATTTAGTTGCATAACTCTCTGCTATTATGATTTTGACAGGTCCAATCCCAATTCTGCTGCAAGTTTAAAAGTATGAATTTGAAATTCGATTGGTAACATAACTTCCTTACCATATACCAATTGATATGGGCTGAATCCAGTTGTATTTTTCCATGTAATTATGTATGTCCATAATGAATATATTAACTTGTCTGACCAATATTTTCTGTTCATTTGCACTGTCTTTGTCATGAAGTTTTCCAGAACCTTATAAGTATATTCTACTTGTCCATTTTCTTGAGGATGATACAGAGTATACTTTCTATCTTTGATTTTATATTTTTTCAGTAAGATCTCTGACAAGTTTAGAAGTGAAATTTAATCCCTGGTATGTAACAATTTTTCTTTGAACTCCAAATATTACAAATATTTCTTCAAAGAGGAATGAAACCACTATTTCTTCTGTTGCTCTTGCCACTACTTTTTCTTCTACCCATTTTGTAACATAGTCTGTACACACTAAAATGTACTTATTTCCATTTGAAGGTGGGTTAATAGGTCCCACAAATTCAAAATCCCATTGTTAAAATGGTTCTATAAGTACTTTTGGCTTCAAAGAAATTTCATCTGATATTATAGGTCTTCCAATTCTTTGGCAGCTATCACATCTTTTGACATAGGCTTTTGAGTTCTTGAAGATTGCTGGCTAGTAGTAGCCAAGTTTGAGCACCTTGTATGTTGTTTGCTTATCTGAAAAATGGCCACCTCATGGATCATCATGACATGCTTTTAAAATATCAAGAATTTCATCTTCTCTAACACACTTTCTTATCAAAAGACCAGAACTAGTATAAAATAGGTCACCATTGACCCAACTATATCTAGCACTTTCTCTGATTATTTTTCTTTTATGCTTGCTAGTGAAATGAGATGGTAATATTCTAGATGATAAATAATTAGCTACATCTACAAACCATGGGGTTTTAGCTATTATAGAAAATAAATGTTCATCAGGAAAGTTGTCTGAAATAGGAACAGGTTCACAAGGTGAATGAAGTCTTGATAGGAAATCCACTACTTGATTGTCTTTACCTAGTCGATCTAGAACAATGAGATTGAATTCTTGCATTTGTAACAACCATCTAGTAATTCTGCCATTGGTAATTCATTTGTTCATTAAGTATTTAATGGTTGAATTATCCGTATGAATAAACACTTGATAGCCTATTATATAATGCCTAAATTTGTTGACTTCATGCACAACAACTAAAATTTCTTTTTTCAGTTACTGTATAGTTCAATTTTGCTAGAGTTAAATTTTTTCTTATGAAGTAAATGGCATAATTAAACTGATTTTATTTTTGTCCAAGATATTCCCCTTTAGTTGTATCTTATGCATCAATATATATGTGAAATGGCAATGACCAGTTTGGCCCTCTAAGAATGGGTGTTATTGACAATTTTTCTTTCATTTTTTTGAATGCATTTTGACAATTTGTAGTCCCTTAAAAATTAATGTATTTTGCAAGTAATTTGAACAGGGGTAGAGCTATTTTACTAAATTTTTCAATGAATCTTCTGTAATAGCCTGCATATCCTAAGAAAATTCTTACTTCCTTATGTGTTGTTGGTGGCATTAAGTTTACAATGACTTGTATCTTTGCTGGGTCTACCTTTATTCCAGAAGAAGAAATGTGGTGTCCCAACACTATCCCTTCAGTTAAAATCATAAAACATTTCTCATTGCTGAGGGATAAGTTTTTCTCTATGTATCTCTTTAGAAAATTTTCAAGGTTATTCAAACAATCATCAAGTGTACTTCCATAGACAATGAAATCATCCATGTAGACCTCTACACATTCATGAATTAAATCAGCAAAGATGGCTAGGACTGCTCTTTGAAACGTAGCAGGTGCATTACATAATCCAAAAGGTAAAACATTATAAGCATATGTTCCCTAAGGACAAGTAAATGTAGTTTTATCCCGATCCTCTAATGCTATCTTAATCTGATTGTAACTGCTAAATCCATCAAGAAAAGAAAATAATTTATTTCCTACTAGTGAATATAATACTTGGTCAAGGAATGGTAATGGGAAATGATCTTTCAGTGTGGCTTTATTTATTTCCCTATAGTCTACACATATTCTCCATTTTCCATTTTTCTTTGGTACCACAACTAAGGGAGAAACCCATTGACTATCTGAAATAGGGTAGATGAATCCCACCTGCAACAATTTTTACAGTTCTTCTTTGACTATTTCTTTCATCATAGGATTCATTCTTCTTTGTCGTTGTCTAATTGGTTTGATATGATCATCAATATAGATATGGTGAATACATGTTTTCAGATGAATTCCTTGGATTTCTGTATAGTCCCAGGAAAAATATTTTGAATATTTCTATAATAATGTAATTACATGTTATTTTTATGATTGTAGATGATTACCAATATGTAAACTCTTTCCAGGATTGATTTCAATGATTTTTATTTGTGAATTGGTGATTGAGCTGATAGGAAAAATGCTTTCAAATGAATTCTTCAATAATTGAATAGTACAATTTTCCTGAAAACATTGGTTCAAAAGATTATTTTCAGCTTCATATTGTGTTATTCGTAGCTGCTCAGAAATATCAGGTTCTGAGATGAAAAGGTCTATTAAATCCTCATTTTATTCCTCTTGTATAAAATTAAAGACTTTATGAATTCTTAGAATATATTGAGTTTCTTGTTGTTGTTGGTCATCAAGCCATGATAATAAAGAATGAGATTGAGCCAGAGGATAGAGTGTAACATGTTTCCTTTCATCTCCATGTGCTATGATCATGCTTCCTGATATCTAACATTAAAGACTTGATTAATGATTAGAACAACTTGATTTTCTTGTTGTTGTTGGTCATTAAGCCATGATAATAAATAATGAGATTGAGCTAGAGGATAGAGTGTAAAATGTTTCCTTTCATATCCATGTGCTATGATCATGCTTCATGATCTGCATCCAATGAAGGCATCTGCTGTGGCTAACCATGGTCTGCCTAGAATTAAAGGATGGCCTCCTAGATTTGTCTTTGGTTGTAAGATTAGAAAGTCTACAGGGTATTCCCATGAATCCAAAGAAACAATTATGTCTTTCAGTATTCCCTCTTGTACAACTTTAGTTCTATCTGCTAGTTCTAAAATTGTAGTAGTAGATCGAATATTTGGAAATTTTAAATACTTCATAGTCTCTATTGTCATGAAATTTATAGCAGCTCCCAGATCAATTAAAGTGTTAGGAGCTAAAAAATTATTGATTGAAATGGTAACCATAGGTATCACAGGATCAATATACTTTTCAATTGTTGTTTTTGCAGACATGAGACTAGCTAATTTTCCAATGACTTGGATTGTGGGTGGATCTCTTTTTTCTCTGCCAGTTTTATTAATACATAATTCCTTTATTGTTTTTGCATATATTAGAATATATTTGATAGATTGCAACAAAATATCAAATTCGGGAAGAGAAATTGAAGTTTTCTTCTCTACTAACCTTTCTGGAAAAGGTGGTGTTTGAGTCATAATAGTTTTTCCTTGCTGAATTTGATTTTCTGGATTAGATTTTTCAGATTATTCTCCTTGTTCATTTTTTTCTTCTATGATTGGTGGAGAATATTTGTGTAATACTTTTCCAGACCTTAAGTGAATGTATTTAACAAGAAGAATAAAATATATAGGAAAAAATGTTACTTCTTCCACATTATAGGCTGGTATTTCCACTTTGTTACTCAGATTTGCTATTGGATAAGATGGTAATTGAGTTGGTATAGGTGGGGGTTGGTTAGAAGGAAGTTGAATCTGCTGTGGTTGAGTTAGTAAGGGTGCATGATTTTGTTGTGGAAATGGAATTACTTGAGGGTGTTGTTGGAATTCTTGATATTGAAATGGTTGTTGATATGGATGTTAAGGATAAGGTTGGTATTTTTGTTGAGGATAGATTTGTTGAGGCGGTTGGGTCCCATAACTATATCCTCGCCAAGTTTGTCCAGGTTGGTTTTGGTATTTTTGTGGAGGCCAAGCCTGCCATGGAATAGGACTATTCCATGAAGTTTGAGAAGGATATTGATAATTATGAGGGATTAGTTGAGAAAATTTCTGAGGTAAATTTTGGGTTATACCTGGAAATCGTGGCTGCCAAGGTCTCCTTAGTGCCATATAGTAAAGAGAGTCAATCCCTTGTACTTATTCCATTGAATTTACTTGCAATTATTTAAGCTTTGGACAATTTTCAGTTGAATGATTTTCTGTACAAAGTCCACACACCCGAATATTATCTAAAGGACATTCTCTTAGTGGATGCTTCTTTCTACA
This sequence comes from Pinus albicaulis, assembly GCA_034641835.2. Classification (NCBI taxonomy): domain Eukaryota; kingdom Viridiplantae; phylum Streptophyta; class Pinopsida; order Pinales; family Pinaceae; genus Pinus; species Pinus albicaulis. The sequence continues at coordinate 122,686,897 of CM076570.1, read as the reverse complement.
CTTGGGAAAAAAAATTGATAGTATTTGATCTTGTTCATCTTGCTTTTTCTTAGCTTTCAATACATCAACTTGTGTTCCTAAAGTTCTCAAAGTATCAGTTTTAAATTTTTCTAACAAACTCTCTATTTCTTCTCTTGTTACTCCTCCTGTTGCTGATTTAGAAGCTCTTGAACTTACATCTCTTTTTCCACTCTTTGTTCTTCCTCTAGAATATTTTTGACATAGTTCAACAATCTCATCAAATGGAAAATTTGAGATGTATCCTTTCCCCATTACGTTGAGAATATCAAAGTATTCATCTCGTATACCTTTGAGAAAAATTGTGTGAATGGTATCATGATTTAAAGAGTGTTGTTTGGATTTTTGTAAATTATAAAGAAATAATTCTAAATATTCTTCCAAACTCTCATCTTCTTGTTGAGACATCCCGAAAATATCTTCTTTTGAATCTCTAGGCTTGAAATAGGCTTGAAACTTCTTAAGAAATTTTTTCCTCATGTCATCCCAAGAGGCAATAGTATGTTCTCCTAATTACATAAACCATTTCAATGCAGCTGCTTTAATAGTAGCAGGAAAAGGCGAAGTTTATGTGTGTCATATGTATATCCATAAGTATGATATAAAATATCAAACTCAAACATGAATGAATCAGGACCTTCAGTAGGCATTCCATAAAAAATGGGTAAAACAGAAGGTGGAATATTCTTCATTTTTAGCTACTCTCTAAGAATTTCTCTTGTGTTTAGAATTGGGAATCCAAAGGTAGCTTCCTAATCATTGTATGTTTCTATATCATTATGTCTCTTATTGTCATATTCTCCTTTTGCATCTTCTTCTCTTTTTCTTTCTGCTTCTATTCTCATTTCTTCCTCTCTTTTTCTCTGGCATTCTCTTTGTTGTCTTTCATACTGAATCCTTTGTTCTGGAGTTAATATTGGTATATTAGATCCTTATCCTTCCTCTGTCATTTTCTTCTCAGTTTTTTGTAATGTCTCAATAAGAGGCTGAGTTTGTGTTTCCTCAAATTTCTCTATTTATTCAATAATTTGTTGATCTAATTCTTTAACAATTGGTTTCCTTGTCTCCTTTTGTTTTTCTATGAAAGATGTTTATATCGGTGTTTTTTTTCTTTTCAATTCATAGGCTAACAAGTTTTTCCTTTCAATAAGAGTAAATATTTGTCCTGATATTTTTTTTTCTTCCAATTCTTCTAAAGTTGGTTTTCCCACAACTGGTGTAATTAGTCCTGATGGTCCTACTCCTATGGATGGTTGAGTTGTTGGGGGGTTTTGTTTGGAAAATCCACCTTTTTGATCTGTTTCTCTAGGCATAAAGAAACATAACTAAAAAAAACTAAATTTTGTTGTATTTTTTTTTAGAATCTTCCCAATTGACTATATTGAAGTATGCTTCCCCGACAACGACACCAAAAATGTTGGGTCAATTTACTAAGTAAACTAACACATGTGTTTTACTTGTCAATCCGAGTTTGTAGACTTGGAAGCATGTCCAAAATATATGGATTTCAGGTGAAGTCAATTTTAGAAGACAAAGTTTAAAATTTGAAATAAATGCATATTACAAATATATTCTAAGTTTTAAGATTAATGGAAATTTATATTAAAAATATAAGATGTAACTAAAAATTTTCTGATTCAAGATGTAGTAAGCGAAGGAAGAGGCTCCTAACTTAGGAGATCCGGGTTGTCATTCCCCAAAGTACTATCTTCGAGAAGAGAAACTCAAGAGAAAAAATTAGTGATGTGTAGAAAGTAAGAGAAGAGGCTCCTAAAATTCAAGAAAGGAAACTAAAAAGCAATAATTTATGATGTGTAGAAAGTAAGAGAAGGGGCTTCTAACTTAGGAGGTCCTGGTTGTCCTTCTTCACAGTTCTATTCCAACATTATCACCACTGCATCAAATTATAAACTAGAATTCAAGAAATGTAAAGAGGATGAATTTTAGTTGTTGTTCATAACTTGATAGAAAGAGAATTTAACTTATAATATTGGTTGTCCTTTCGTATGAAAATTAGATTTAAACCCATAATCATCCAACAATCATAAGAAATCATAACACATCTAAATGGCTGAATCATAAATCTGAAGCAAGAACTATTACATTAAAATTGTGCTAATTTAACCAAAGTGTACTTAGCTTGGTATGGGGGCTCTCCACCCTTGCCTTGCACATGTGAATAAATCTTCAGCTACAAAAAATTAATAAATCATCCACAACATGAATAATAAATAGAACAATATAACTGGTTATTCAAATTATCTCAAAGTCTTCAAAAGTCTCAATACAAAATTACATAAATTCTACATGCTTGAATGGTCCATAAACTTTGTTTAAATAGGAAAATAATAAAAAAACTTAGCTATAATGTCTACAACATTCCTATAAATCCTAATCCCATCCATATAGGTCGAACTCATCCATTCTGGTTCACAAAATCGGGAAAAATCCCACAAAATAATAAAATCTAAACTGCCTCATCTTCAGTTCTAAAATGACGAATTAAGTTTGACCAACAGTGACCGGGCCTATTTTTTCTCAGTTTGACTGAACCAATAGGTATTTATCCCTCCGTGTTTCCCAATATTTCTAAATATATGCTAATATCTCGCCCAGGTGTCCTGGACATATGAATTCAATGAAGCTTTTATGGGAATTTTTAGTGCAGCCCAAAAATTACTCTTAAAACCCAATTTTTACAAAAAATTCTAAAAATTGAAAAAATTAATTTAATCACCTAAATATGCATAATAAGGCTAAAATGAGGAATATATGGATCAAATAATATTGAATATGGTGGTAAATAGATGGATTTAGTATAGGTAAAAGGGACCAAATTTGAGGGCCAACACTAGGTTATAACCATACTGCGAGATCAATCAAAAAAGTCATACAACAAGTTAATAAACCCAAAAGAATATAGAACATGTATATAAAAAACTCATAATTAAATGCATGTATATAAAAAAACTTATGGTGGATGGATGTATATAATGAATGTGTAATGGGTGATAATTCTGCACCTTTATTGTGGCTCTAAAATTAAACAAATCGTTATGGTGTAACCTTATGGTGTGCTTTTATTAGCAGTATTGTCTTGTGGTAGTTTCATTAAATATAGAATGTAGTAAGAAAAAAACTCTATGATGGATATGAAAAGTGTTATTAGAGCCCATGTTCTCACACTGTGGCCTACATGGGTGAGAAAAAAATTAAAAAAAAAAACAAAAAAATATATTGGTAATAATGGTGTGTGTGGGATCGTACATAGTCACTATTCATTAAGGAAGTGAAAAATGAGAAGAGAAAATGGAAGTCCAATTTCAGCTAGACCAGTAGTGGGAATTGATCCTATTCCAAATCCAGAAGTGAATCTGGAAATGTGGGTGCAGTTGAATGTGAAACAAAAAAACCAAACCAGCAGGCTAATGGAAGAACAAAAATGCCAAACGAGCATACTTATCAAAACGTTTCAATAGTCGCAAACCTAAATGGTTTGAACAAGAACAGATAACGAAATACTACTGAGGGAAAAATAAGGAATGTTAAAGAGTCTATCTAATCAGAAAAATCATCGAACCTACCAACCAAGTTCGGAACATGACACCTGAGTTGAAGAATATATATAAAAACTTGTTGAAGATAACTGGAAGGAAGCCATATGCAAAGAAGTGATAAGAATAGGGAAAATATTGCGGATGAATTAGGAAATGTCTCAGACCAACAAAAAACCAAGAAACAAAAGGTGGAGTTACAAGGGAAATTTAGGAAGATAATACCTCCAACTTTCGCTGGAGTAGCAGAGGAGGCTTTGGAGGCCTAGATTATCAACATGAATAAATACTCTTGAAGTTTATGAGTATGAAAGTAAATGCAAGGCAACATTGGCCATCTATCAACTCCAGGGACAATCTACCTTATGGTGGGAAGAGGTCAATATTGTATGACCAGAATGTGACCTAGGAGGAGTTTCAAAAATATTTTAAGGATAAATACTTAACACAATGATTTTATGATGAAAAATCTAAAGAATTTTACAATTTAAGATCGGGATATATGTCCATGGATGAGTATATAACCAAATTTACCTCCTTACTAAGGTATGTACCTTATCTTTCGAAAGAGAAAGATAAGGTACAATGCTTCTTGAGCAGTTTTCCTACATACATGAAGGAAAGGATAGAATTTGACAATCCAAAATATATGGACGAAGCAATATGGAAGGCTCGAATGTGCTACCAGCAAAAGAAAAAAAAAGGGGATTCCAAAAAGAGTTGGCCACAAAAGAAAGCTCAAAGGGTACCTATAATTTTAGGGGCACCAGATCTAGTAACTTTAATAATTCACAGAGAAATATGTTAAATAAGTAGTTTGGAAGAAATCAGTAGAGATCCAAGTGGCAGTCAGAGGGTATACCTACAGAAGCCTTTAGTAGACCCGAATCCAATCATATAAAAAAAACTCCTTTGTAATTTTGGGGTTGTGTATAAGCTCACTATTTTAAGAAATGCCCCCACCATGATAAGAATTAATCTATGGATAATATACAAGAAGCCTCTACAATTGGGGAGGTAGCCAGGAGCATAACAAGGATTAATGCAACGGTTGAAGACCGACAAGCATATTATCATCCCACCATTATTGAAATATAAGGTAAGCTTCTTACTCATTCTATATCTATTTTAGTGGACCCTAGTGCTAGATTAAGCTATATTACCCCCAAAGTAGTTGAGAAATGTGGTTTACAAACTCATAAATTTAAAAACCCTTGGCTGGTATAGTTAGCCACGAGAGCTAAGAGGAGAGTGTGTGCCAAGGTATCAAAGTTTTCTATTGAAATAGGAAATCAACATATAAATGCAGAATTAAATATTCTGTCCTTGGGTTCCTATCAATTATTACTTGGGATGGACTGGATGGAGGGACATTGGTCCCTGGTGGACTATAAAAAGAAATCTATTATTTACCTGGTAGAATATGTGTCTCGGCAAGAGATACAGGGAGTTAGGAAACCCATCAAACTACATCCCATTAACACCTCCGAACTAGGAAAGTGTATTAGCAAAGGATGTATGATTTATGCAGTTCAAGTAGAATATTGCAATTTTAAGGATAAGACTGTTACCTTAGAAAATATACCAATAATGCAGGAATTTATTGATGTATTTCCTGAAAGAATTCTAGGATTTCCTCTAAAGCAGGATATTGATTTTACTATAGAGTTAACTCTCGAAGCAGCACTAGTATCTCGAACCCCCTATCGAATGAGTGTACTAGAATTAACGGAATTAAAAATGTAGTTGTAGGAGTTACTAGATAAATGGTACATTCACCCTATTGTATCTCCGTGGGGAGCCCCAGTATTATTCGTCAAAAAGAAGGATGGTACATTACAAATATGCATTGATTATAGGAAACTTAATAGATTAACCATAAATAATAAGAATCATTTTCCTCATATAGATGATCTTTTTGATCCAGTTAAGGGTGCAACAGTGTTTTCCAAAATTGATTTAGGTTTGGGTATCATCATATTCGAGTTAAAGATGAAGATGTTTACAAGAAAACCTTTTGAACTTGCTATGGGAACTACGAGTTTGTTGTATTACCTTTCAAACTCACCAATGGGCCTCAAACTTTCATGAGCCTCATGAATGGCATATTTCACCCTTTTATGGAAAAAAATTTTATTTTATTTTTATTGATGATATATTGATTTACTTAAAAAACTTGGAGGAACATAAAATTTAGTAAATGGGATTTTTACAAACACCAAATTCAATATTTGGGCCATTTTATTTCAGTTAATGGGATAGCAGTCGACCCGGAGAAAATCAAAACCACTATGGAATGGATGGTACCAAAGAATGTGGGTGATATATGCTTCTTTGTGGGGTTAGAAGGGTACCACTGACGCTTTATTGAAGGATTTTCTCAAATCACATACCCATTAATTTAGTTACAACCAAAAGGAAGGAATTTTAATTGGAAAAGCAACTGCCAAGATGGATTCAAAGGATTAAAACACTTTTTAACTACTACCCCAGTATTAAATATTATTAATCTGAATCAAGAGTTTGAGGTATGTAAAAATGAGAGCCAAGAGGGAGTGGGAGCAGTATTAACCCAGGAGGGGAAAGTGATTAGGTGCTCAAAATTATGCTTAAAAATGAAAGCTGTTAGAATGGAGTGGAACCTAAACGACCGCGTAAATCTCTTTGTTCTTAATTTGACACAACTCGTTTTGTGGAAAACCGACATCATATACTCCTGGAAACAGAATAATTTTTTTCCCAAATAACCGAATTTTTCAAAAAAAAGACAGCGAACAGTGTATTTTGGGCCAGTGGCACACTGCCACATGGCCTCTTCTAGTTGGTTGAAATTTAATTTCTTTAGGCCAATCTGGCCTTGCCACTTGTCCAAACTTGATTGGTTCTGGTTTAGTTCAACTTGGTTGGTTGGTTGGTGGCCAACCAATTGTTGCCACATGGCCCAACCCGAGGCAGCCACGTGGCAAAATGGTGGCCACAAAAAATTATTGAAGGCCAAACAGTACCTCTACACAATTCAACATTGTGACCCCCCTCATAATAGCGTGAAGACTTTACCGACCAGTCTACATGTTTCTTGTTAAAATATTTTGCAAAAACCTTATATAAAGGTTATTTCGACCATGTTAGGGGGAAGGGGTAGGGCTTATCCCACCACCCCCACTCCCTCCCTCGCCCCCTTCCCCCACACCACCCCCATATATTGCAGATGACCATTTCATTGGAACTGAGGGTGCGACAGAGTCAGAAGCCCCACCGCCCATATTTAAATTAAAAAAATAATTTTTAACTGTCGGAATAAATAAAAAAAAAAAAAAAAAAAAAAAACATTTAATGTGAACTTTGTATTATGGTTAAAAATTTAGATTTATTGCATTAGTGGATAAATTAACGGTCCAAAAATTTCGCCCGTAATTTCATGAAATTTTCGCTCCGTTGGGACAATTCAGGGTGAATTTGTAGGACCAGTTCGGATTTTGGGGAAATTGTAGTGCGGTGAGCAGAAAAAATAGGGAGACTCATAAATTCTTCAATTTCTGACCAGTTTAAGATCAAAAATAGGATATACAAGAAGTTTTGGGTATTCTGAAGCTAATGGAACATATTTTGAAGCCATTTAAGCATTTTAAATGTATGTAATCACCATTTTTCACATAATGTGATAGGCCCGAGCCATTGGAAGCTAGACCAAGGAGACATAGCCTAGGAGGGGTGAACTCCTTCATCATGTGTTTTGTTGTGGTTATTTCTATGGTATATTTTTCTGCTATTTATATATATTTTAGAGTTTTTTTTAATTCTTTATGTGTTTAAAAATTAACATAAAAGCTCTCAAAACTCATTTTTTAACACTTGCAATTTATAAACCCTCAAGAAAATTCACATTAAAATCTCATACAGATCAATTTTGGTATAAGAGCTTAGGTTTTATTTGTTGTTGTGAGCATTTGATTGTTTGAAATTTTATGTGATTCTTACAAGGTTGAAGCTCAAGAGAGGATAAGGAAAGCTTGTGGTTGCAAGTCCTCAAGTTATGTCAAGGAAAAGGAGAGCAAGTTTGCCACAATATCCACTAAAAATTATTCCTCAAATTGCAGTTGAAGCTTCAGCAGGTATGTCACATGAAGGATATCATGAAAATATGTCAAAGTATTAAAAATCCTTCAGGAAATCATTATTTGGTATGAAAATATTGGTGAAAGTTCTCTGTGAGGAGAGAAGCACAAGGATGCAAGGTGAGAGCTCCAATATTACAAAGGGAGACAAGTCTTCAAAAGGAGAAGAAGGAGATGGAGACAAGCCTCCAAAATTTAATTGGAATGGTGACAAACCACCTTTGACACCACCATCTTCACAACCATGTTCACCAGCATCTTCTTCCATAACAAGCCCTTCACAAACACCTCCAAAATCTCCAAACAGTCATGGTAAAACTCCATTTTTTAGGCTTGACAGTATGTTTGATTTTCCTATGTATGATGGAGAGTTAGATGCTTACATATTAGAAAATTGACTACATCAGCTTGAAGTGTATTTCAGGATACAAAGAATCAAGGACGATGATACCAACATTCAACTTTATTCACTAATATTGGAAAGTGCAGCTCTTATTTGGTGGGAAGAAAAACTCAAGAGGACATGAAGAAATATGGTAAGGTCTTAACCTCTTGGATTGATTTTTTTTTCTTCCTTAAGGAGAGAATTTTATCCATTAGCATACATGAAAAAGGCTATAATGGACTGGAAAAATTTTAGGCAAGGTAAAGGACAAATTTTTGAAAGAAATACTCAAGAATTTAGGAGAAGAGCATTAATTTTTGGTGTAGATTTTATATCTGAAGCAAATTTACTAAATTAAATTGGAAGTTTTCATATTTACCTCAGACATACTATCCTCATGTTTAATCCTTAAAATTTAGATGAAGTATGTGTACATTTAGAGGGAAGAGGGAAACATGTTTCAGAGGAGACAAGTGAGGATACCTTTAAGTCTGAAGAGAAAGGAAAAGGTCAGTTCGAGGGTAAAGGTAAGAGAAATGCTTCCGTCAAGATGCAGAAATAAAAAATCACATGCATACATTGTTCTGAAGATAGACATGATGAAGATCATTGCTCGAAACTTCATCCAAAGATGAGACCCAACAAGATTAAAAACATGGAGAAGGAGAAGACAACTGCAACAATAACACATGATTTAGGTTTTATTCTAGAGATGCATCACAATGGGTTTGAAAGATAAGGAAATTGCAAGTACTAGTTCTTCAACTTGTCAAAACAATATTCACGATGATGCAACAAGAATTGAAATTTTCCATGTTAGATTTATTTCAAAGCATACCAAGATTGACACCCTATTTGATAGTGGTTCACAAGCCAACCTTATTTCATAATACTCAGTGAAGAAGTTGAATTTAGAAACTATTCCTCATCCGAGACTGTATCCTTTAGGTTGGATATGTAAGAATGCAAATTTGAAGGTGATGAGGAAGTGCATACTTAGATTTTCAATCACTGTAAACTTTCTTGATGAAGTCGAACTTGATTTTTTTCCGCTTGATATTTTTGGTATTGTTTTGGGAAGCCAATATGTTTATGATAGGAAAGAAATATTTCATCAGCATGATAATAAGTGTGACTTGTTCAATAATGGGATTGAGCACATTGTTAAAGCACATAGTAAGAATATGAATTCATCTCTTATGCATGTTGGACAAATGAAGAGAATTGTGAATGTTAGTGAAAACTTTGTTGTGTTAATGTTCAAGCATCAAGATGTTGTGAATGGGGCCTTTAAAGGTGATGCATAAAATGAAAATTTTGATTTCATTGAGGTTGCTAATGGTTACGATAAGAAGTTTCAGGAGTCTGACATGTTGCCTTTAAAAAGAGGCCAAAAAGATGTGGTAAAATTATAGAAGTATGCATCATTGTTGAGCATTGATGTGAACAAGATGTTGGTGCACGAGAGTACAAAGATCAAAGAAAAAGTGCCAAAGAAATATGAAAAAGAGGGCATTGGGCTCAAAATTTCTTATTGTGAGTTTCACAATGTATTATATTGGAAATGGGATGTTGCATGGCGATGGTGATCACATTTTTTCAAGAGTCAAGCCAAGCACAAGGAAAGACAAGCTAAATATCGTTAGGTCGACAGTGTTCGAGGTGAGAAGGATTCCAAGTTGTTTAAATTTATTTTGATTGATAACTGAGGAGGGAACATGTTTTTTTCTTCAAGGAAAGTTTGTTGTTCTACAAATTCTGGGAAATTGTAGCAATATGGTATCTACAAAAAAAATACAGGGTCTCTTGAATCAAGGAAAAAGATCATTTTTTATGAAAAGCTCAAATTATTGAATTCATGCAAATTCGAGTGGATTGAGACTAGAAGAGTGGGGGGGTTTTACCCTCATCCAAATGTTCAGGAATGAAATAGATTTTGGGTTCTAAAATATTCCATAGGGAATGGTTTGGAACCTAAACGAACACGTAGGTATCGTCGTTCTAAATCTAGTGCAACTTGTTTCATGGAAAACTGACACTGTATGCTCCAGAAAACGTGTTCTGTTTGTTTTCCCAAACAACCGAATTTTTAAAAAATATGACAGATGATTGTGTATTTTGGGCTAGAGGTACGCTGCCACGTGGCCTCTTATTTTTTGTTGAATGTTTAATTTGTTACGCCAATTTGGCCTCATCACTTGTCTGGACTTGATTGGTTCTGGTTTGGTTGAATTTGGTTGGTCAGTTGGTGGCCAACCACATGCTACCACATGGCCCAACCAGAGACCGCCACATGGCAAGATGTGGGCCACCAAAAATAATTGAAGGGAAAACGACAGCTTTATATGATTCTACATGGTGACCTCCTTCATAACAACGCCAAGACTATAACAACCGATCTACAAGTTTCTTGTTAAAATATATGGCAAAAACATTATATAAAGGCTAGTTTAGAGGAGTTTGGGGGAAGGAGCCATGTCTTAGCCCCAATGCCCCCCCCCCCCCCTCGATATAGTACATATAGTCGCTGCATTAGAACTGGGGTCGCAGCAGAGGTGAAGTGCCCACGACCCATTTTTAAATTCAAAATGTAATTTTTGGCCGCTCGAATTAAAAAAAAAAATTAATGTGAACTATGTATTATGGTTAAAAATATGGATTTATGGCATTAGTGGACAAATTAACGATCCGACAATTTCACCCAAATTTTGGTGAAATTGTCACTCTCTTAGTGCAATTTAGGGTGAATTTGTAGGACCATTTTCGATTTTGGGGAAATTCTGGTGCAATTAGCAGAAAAACTAGGGAGGCTCATAACCTCTTCAGTTTTTGACCAATTTCATATCAGAAAGAGGCTAGACAGAAAATTTTGGATATTCTGAAGTTGATGGAAGAGTTTTCGAAGTCATTTGAGTACTGCAAATGTATATTATCACCATTTTTAGAATAATGCAAAAATGCCAAACCATTTAAGCTTGACCAAGGAGTCGTAGCCCGGGAGGGTTGAACTACTTCATCAATTGTAGTGTTGTAGTTAATTTTATGGTGTATTTGTCTATTGTTTCTGTATATTTCATAGTTTATATTCATGCTTTATGTGTTTAAAAATCAATATAAATATCTCAAAAAATCAATTTGTATCACTTGCAATTTACAAACCCTAAAGAAAATTTACATTAAGATATCATATAGATCATAAATTCATCGCTTATGAGTCACAAAAGCTAAAATATTACTAGTATAAATACTCTGCTTACGATTTAGAACTAATTGTTGTGGTTCATGCCCTCAATGTATGGAGACATTATCTTTTGGTAAAATATTTCTGTTGAAATTGATCATAGTAGTCTGACGAGTTATTTCAACCAGCCATGATTTGAATTCCCACGAAGCGAGATGGAGTGAATTTCAGAGCCAATTTAAATTTGAAATTCATCATTTGAAAGGTAAGGAAAATCGTGTTATCAATGCATTGAGTAGAAGAATACATTGTATTTATGAACTCTTCTATAACCAGATAGAATTTAAGTTTGAGGAAAAAATTAAAGAAGTGGAACATAAAGATCCTAAATATATTTTTTTATGGAAGGAAGTGCAACAAATGAACAACCAAGGGAAACAATCAGATTATCAATTGAATAGTGAGAAATTGTTAGCCTTCCGAGGAAGGTTATACATTCTGAATCAAATGGATCTAATACAATTGATATTAGATTAATACCATAGAAGTCCCTATGTTTCCCACCCAGTTGCCAAAAAATGTTTTATAAAATTAAGAAGGATTATTTTTTGGCTTGGGATGCGCAGGGACATTGTAGAATATCTGATTAGATGCATGGAATTTAAACTAGTTAAATTTGAACATCAACATAGTGTTGGTTTATTACAGCCCATACCTATACCAGAATGGAAGTGGGAAGTGATCTCACTCGATTTTATCATGGGTCTACCCCGATCTAAAAAATATAATGATTCAATAATGGTGGTGGTAGACAAGTGCAATAAAAGGAATCATTTTATACCAATCCAATCTAATTATCAAATAATACAAATCGATGATACCTTTTTGAAGGAGATATTTAGGTTTCCTAGTGTTACTATGGTGGTTATCTCAGATAGGGATGTAAAATTTACCTTTTCATTCTAGAAATCCTATGGGTCTCGGAACTCCAATTCAGTTCAACACCGCATACCATCCACAAACGGATGGGCATATTGAACATGTGAGTCAGGTGTTAGAGGATATGTTGTGAATATGCATCATTCAACGACCCAATAAATGGGATTAATATTTACATTTAGTATAATTTTGATATAATAATGGATATCATGAGTTCATTTGAAGTTTTGTATGGATGGAAATGTAGAACCCCATTAATTGGAGTAGGACTAAAAATAAATTAATTCTCAAACCATAAATTTTGGAAGATATGGAACAAGAGGTAAAGAGAATTCAACAAAATTAAAAGTTGTGTAAGAAAGGTAGAAATATTATGCTTATTGGAAAAGAACCTAATGGGAATTCAAGGTTGGGGACCATGTGGGTTGGGCCAGAATTGTAATCTATGGATAAATTACGCTTCCCTAGATAGGTTCTAGTCTAGAACAGCAAGTGAAAGACTATACTACCATTTCTCCTAACTCAGAATAGATACACAGAGAGGATTGGAGGCTTACTTGTTCAGTCGCGTCCAAATGGATCCTTCTGTCGCTTCTGTTGCAGCTTCAAATTCAAGCGATTTGTAAGTTGAATGCTTCCTACAAGAAAGAACACTAAAACAGCAGAAGATGCAATAATATAGATAACTATTCAAGCTAGTTAGCTAAAACAGTAAAGCATAAACTACATTCATCAACCAAGATCTTGCAACATGGAAAATCAAAGTTAACATAGATGCATGTAGGGAAAAATAAAAAGTACTCTTTATTGATGATAGAAGGAGAGGTTACAACCTAGTGACTAATTTTAAGTGACCTTCTATAAAATTTCCCAAGTCTCATCATAGCATAAATCTCTCCAGCAATAGCTTCACAAACCAAGCTCTCAATTGAAAATTCTCCAGCATTTCTCTACTCAAATTCTTCCTTCCCAAACACTTAGATCTGTGTTCAATTTATAGATGAACTATAGTTTGTTTTTCAATCAATAGCTTTCCAAAAGTAGGAAAGACATGTTTCCATTCATGTAGATGTCAAATGGACACTTGGAACTGAAGCTTTACACATGTGAACTCTTCTAGAAGGCACTGGCCAAGTGGAGATTCTAGAATAATGAGAATTTCGTTCCCAATGTGACCAACACACCTGTGAATGTTGAGAAGTGCTTTGGAGAGAAGCCTTGCATGGGGCTACCTACATATGCAACACACTTAGGCCCCTTAGAGCCTATGTTGGTGAGCTCTCATATGCTATATAATAAGATTCAAACTATGGAAACCTTTGTTGGATGAAAGTCTTGCTTGATTTGTCTGGTTTCTTGTCTTAGGACATGTAGTAACTAAAATGACAGGGAATGATAGACCCTTGATCATTGGTCCTGGAGATAATGGCCAGTTAACCAGGTCATTGGGAATGGTGCCCAAATTGACCTATAACAATTCCCCCCTAAAGCATGAGATCCAAATAATAAGAACATTTGATTGAGATGATTTACATTGTGATGAGCCTAGAAACGAAGCGGAGTGGTCACCTGCAACAATATTACAATACATTTCATCATGATATATACTCTATTGATCATAATTGCTGAGGGTAGGCATTCCCATAGTCAGCACATAAAACAATCTAATAACGTGTACATAATTCAGAAAGTCTTCTACATTGGAATGTTGCCCAGATGCAGACATGCCTACAAATATAGGTCCATGTTTGGATGAAAATATGTATGTAAGGTCACTGTACAGATGATGTGTACAAAAATCCTGAAATCACAGCCTAGATGGATGAAACTAGATCCGGGGTCTTCTTATCTCGTTCACTTGATCATTCGGGTACAATTCTAGCCATGTGAATATATGATTTGTTGTCAAACATTGAAAGACATCGTTTGATTAGCAGCCAATGATGTGAGCTGTTAACAAACACGAGAGAACCACCATTAATGAAAATGGCCCTCAAAGTACTGCAGTAAATTTTGTAAGGCGTGAATAGATGATTTGATGTCGAATCCAAACAAAGTCTTTCGCTCAAAGTTCTGGTAGCGAGGATCTTGTCGATGCTGTAATAAGCCTCATGGTACTGGAATTTGATGTTTCTAAGTGAACTTCTTGGATATTGATTTATCGTCGACATGAAGTCACCTTATTGCAAAATAGGAGTTACTAATTTCGAAGACAAGAGTATGACTTGATATAGCAATTTTCAGGGATGACGATCATGAAAATGAAGGTTTATGAGTATTACACATGGATGAGTTTTTAATCACTGGATGACTTCTCTTGAACATATCGGTGACACTGAGATGAGTTGGCAGCATTGACCCAAAACCAAAGTGAAGGTATGATGAACCATAGGTGTGAATTAACCTTCAAGATGATTACCCAACCCAAATAGTCACGGACATGGAGTGAATGAAGTGTCATGTTCAAGAGCAACTTGCTACCAAAAAGAAACTTTACTTACTTTTCCCAAATTTTCCCCGGTCATTTGTCGACCAGTACCTCTTTATTTTTTGACAAGCTTGAGGAGGATAACATTTTCTTGATCTATAATTCAACCCTTCAGGTGAATGAAGTATCACTATTTAATAATTTAACAAGTCTAGCGATGAATGAAACCCGATTCTTTCCATGATCGATAAGCTCGTCGCTATTTTACGTTTTAACGAGCTTAACGACAGTGATAGCCCAGTCCTTTTTCATATTTAGAGAGTCTGAAAAAGAGGATGAAAGAGAAATCCAAAAGTACTTTTTTCGTAAATTTGTCACTCAAATCCGAAAAAGTGTAAAATAATATCTGAGAGAACCTGTTTGGTCATGTTTAACCAAGGTATTCCTTTTTCGTAAATAAACCATCTCAGTCCGGAAAAGGGTTAAACTTATGCTGAGTAGATATCGATTCATTTACTTTAACGAGCTCGAAAATACAAGTGCTTGGCAATATTTATACATTATCGGAGTCTGAAAAGAGTTGAAAGAAGACTCCAGGGGTTCCTTTTTTTTTGTTGTCGAAGCTCTAAAAAGAGATAAAAGTGCGCTTCAAATCCTTTTTCATTTTTAACAAAGCTCGAAAAATAAAGAGAAAAAGTATGCTTTGTGGTCAAGTCATTCTTTGAATAAATTTGCACGATGTCTATTCATATGTTGTAATTTCCTATTGAGAACAACATCAAATGGATTAAAAATATACATTTCAAGATAAAAATATAATAAAACTATAGTCATAGCAATAAATTTAACTTGCAAACAATTAAATGACTATATAAAAGGTTACACTACAAGAAAAAATCACATTGGTGAGGGTCATGCTTATGACAGACCTTTAAGGTCCGTCACCAATGTCACATATGGTGACGGCCTTTAAAAAACCGTCACTGTAAGTGTATATAGTGATGGTCCTTTATGGTCTGTCACCAAAGACATTTTCAATGACACTTTTGGTGAGGGTTGTTGAAGGCCCGTCACTAATTCTCGCTTTGGTGACACTTCTAGTGACGAACTTTTAATGACCCTCACCAATGCTCTTTTTGTTACTTTTGGTGACGGTCAAAAAATGTCCGTCATCATTGATCATTAAAAAACCGTCATTGTAAGTGTATATAGTGATGGTCCTTTATGGTCCGTCACCAAAGACATTTTGAATGACACTTTTGGTGAGGGTCGTTAAAGGCCCATCACTAATTATCTCTTTGGTGACACTTCTAGTGATGAAGTTTTAACGACCCTCACCAATGCTCATTTTTTTACTTTTGGTGACGGTCAAAAAATGGCCGTCATCATTGATCATTCCAATGAGTTTTTGATGACGCTATGTACCTGTTAATATATTTTTTTGTCAAAAGTTAACGATTTAATACCATTATTGTGGAGTATTTTTTATAATATTTCCAAAGCCATAGTGGTTAGGGTCGGTGAATTTTTTAGAAGTAATTAGTGTGTATCATTTCCCTCAAGTAATAACTAGTCAAATAGAGATTTCCTATGAGTCAACAGATGATTCATATATATTAAGTTTATTATCTAGAAAATTCCCTTTAGATAAAGTTCCACTATTGTGTGTAGTAAATATATTATTTAATACATAATCAAGCTTTGACAATTCTATTAATGAGAAAGACCTAACGATCCTCACCAATCTGGGCACGCCTTAATTAATTAATGCTTTGGCACACACTAACATTTCTTAGCACCCCACATGTATTGGAACATCTTTTTACCTAGAACATCTTGTGATGACACTTACGCCCAAGCACATGGTGACATGCGCTAGCACAACATCGTACTCTGCTAACATGTGTTGGCATGCTGCATATAGTCCCTAGCATTCCCTGGAACACCTTGGTTGAATGCATTGACATACATTAGCACTTGGCACACAATGCCACTTGGAATGTATTGGGACCTATTATTAGTGTGCCTAACATGCCCCTTTTCAAAAAGATAAAGTCCTGGCTTATTAACCCTCTTATTGGTTCTTCCTTTTGTTGCCTTGACACATATTGACATACCCTAGTCCCCTGCACCACATCCTTAGCACCCAGCATGTATTGGCATATCTTGGCACTATTAATTGGCACATGATATAATTAGCACACCCTGGAACTCCCAAGAACACTTTGGGAATTCTTGGCATGCCTTGATATTCCCTAGCATGCCTTACCAATGCTTAACATACCTTGTCAGTCCCTCCTTGGCATGACAACTAACACTCATTAACACTAGTCTCTGGCGCACGTTCCTCATATTCATTAACTTTCATGAATTTTTACTTAGTACTCCCTTAATGTTTTTTCCTAGTAATCCTTAACACTCATGAACATGCATTATCACTCTCTAGCACACTTTAGCACTCTTCAACATTCCCTTCCACTTCATAGCATGCATAACACTAGTTCTTGACACATATTGGCGCTTGGCACATGTTGGTGCTTGGAAAGTCTTAGCATGTGTGGAATACGTTGAGATGCCTTGGTATGATTTGGCATGGTTTAATATTAAATTTATTTGTGCTTATCAGTTGTTGGAAAGTAGATGAGAAGCAACAAAGGAATACTTGGCACTTAGAATGCACTAAGACTTTGCACTTGGCACCTATTGTTGCCTAGTGTTGGTGTGCCTAGCATGCCCCTCTTGGAAAAGGTAAATTGATGACTTATTACCCTCTTATATGTTCATTTCCTTGTAGTTTAAATTTTTTCTCCCTTTTGTTGTCTTGACATTCCCTGACATGCATTGACACACCCTTGCACATCTTGGCATGCCTTATCACTTAGCACATATTAGCATGTTTGACATGTATTCCCACTATCTGGCACATCAAGGGGGTGAAGAGAGATGTATTCCTAAAGTAGGTCGATTACGAGGGCGAGTAAGGGTTGCTAAAGAGAGGTCATGATCATCCTCCAAGAGCAAGATCATCATGTGAGTGTTCAGAAGAATGTTACATACCTTAAGGGTCGGTTTGCGCTAGGAAGTAGGATGGCATATTGTTGGTTCTCTTCTGGCAGATCGAGCTTAAGAGATGTTTCTCATGAGAATCTGGGCATGTGATTTCAATGGTGTCTTTGTGTGAAGGCCGCATCAAATTCTGAAATGTTGAAATTTGCAACAAGAAATAGTGAGATTGGAAACTAGAAAGGACAAAAAAAAATGCACCCACACTGGTGAGGAATTTTGATGCACCAGGAGTGAGGAATGTGGGGCGTCTAATTTATTTTTCCCTTAAATAAATTGGACAATAAATTGTAATTTAATCTCATAACAACTTGTGTTAGTTAATTAAGTCATGATGACCGAGTTAGCTCAAGAAATTCAAGTACTTGAGGGTTTAAGATGAGGCATCTAGAGGGATTCTAATATTTTTTGGGTCGAGTTGAAATTGATGCATTAGTGGGGTGCAAGTGTAATTAACTCAATTAAATGCATTAAAATCAATTTAATTGGTTCTAACTAAGTTATGAGCTAGCGAGAGGTCCAGTGAATTAAATTAGATTTAATTCACAATGAGTGATCAATCATATAACTGATAATTCGCTATTAATAGTTGTATGCATGTCAGTTTGGAGGAATACCCAGTTGAGATAGAGGTTAAAGGGAACATAACTATCAGTTGTATTCAGAGAAAATTTCCCATGTGAAATTATAAAGTCATTGGGATTCCATAATGGATTGTGCAATCAAGGAAGATTGATTTTCCTAATTAATAAGCGGTTAATTCCCTAGCTAGGATTGTATGAGCAAGGCAGGCTGAAGTAAGGATCAAAATTGGCTAAGTACTAGACCGAGTTTGCCTAGATCAACGGGAGACAATTGACAGAGTGTCGGAGAATCTCATGAGAGATTAAGCATTAATGTTTTATTTCATGATTCCTTGACTTAATACACAATAGAGATAGAGGGCCTTTGAGCAGTTTCTTTCCCCAAATACATCATGTTGTTGTGCGATTGATAATTTACTTCTCTTACTTATATGTGATTGTGTGATCATGTTTTGTTTCCGCAAATTGTAGGAAGGATTCAATATCTTGTTTTAGTATATTACAAGATTAGATTGAATCTTGTTGGTTAGATTTTCTACATGGTATTAGAGCAGAATTTTTTTAGGCGGCGAGTTTGCATAGAATATTTGAATATTTTGGTGTAAAATTTTCAAAAACAAATAGGCTATTTGGATTCCTTGTGAAAATCTACCGAAATAGAAAAAAAAATCGGTCGAATCGGAGCTCAGATGAGGGAGATATCATCGATTTAAAATCAACTCTTTTTTAGAAACTTTTTGTAACGTCGGGACAATTACACTGTGCGCAAGTCAAGAACCTATATGTAATTGAGGTACCAGATGCATGCAAAGCTTTGAGGAGAAAGGCAGAATTTAGAGACTTGGTGTTTTAAAGGGAGCATAAATACCTCTTAACATGAATCTTCATGAGAAGCGGTCTCAGAAGGTTTTGGAGTAGTTGCCACAATTGGAGAAGCAGAGAGGAGACTGAGTGGAAGCATCCACTCAAGCAGAGACCTCCATGAGGGGGAAATTTCGAGCCAGATGAGAAGAGGGAGCAGCCATACCTGGAGGTGTAAGCTGGTGGGGTGATGTGTAGACATAATCCCAAGATAAGAAATTTGGGCAAGGTCCATTGAGATGGTGTGTGATCTCATGGATCGAACCTGGCTACGAGGAGCCACAGTACAATAGTAGTAGGAAGGATCAGTTAAATTGATGTCGTCAGATGTCAGCAAGACAGAAATCAGAGTCAGATGTCAAATACTGGATCACAAATTAGAGTTAGCAATATTTCAAAGGGCACGGATGCAGATGTCAGCAGCAGCGCAGAGAATCCAGTACTAGACAGATGCAGTAGCTAGCAGCAGTCAGAAGATTCTGATGACAGATACATTATACTGAGTAAGTTGTTCGAAGGCTATTCAGTTTTAGGACTTGCAGGTGCAAACAACACTAGAGAAGTGTAGCATGCAGAACATTCCAAAAGTCCCGAATGGAGATAGATTGAATTCCTTTCTTGTTGAGAGGGAGTATTGAAATTTGCAACAAAAAATAGTGAAATTGGAAACTAGAAAGGACAAAAAAAAATGCACCCACACTAGTGAGGAATTTTGATGTACCAGGAGTGAGGAATGTGAGGCGTCTAATTTATTTTTCCCTTAAATAAATTGGACAATAAATTGTAATTTCGTCTCATAATAACTTGTGTCAGTTAACTAAGTCATGATGATTGAGTTAGCTCAAGAAATTCGATTTAAGGTGATCGAGGTGGATATTGGTAGCCACCCGCCTATTCCACTTGGGCCCTCGCCATTGTCTCTTTCAATTTTTCAATTTCCTTAATTATAGCACAATTTACTATTTTTGTCAGTTTTTCAGGTCCTGAACTTCCGGAGCCATTTTGAGGCCCCAGACGACGTTTTTTGGGCAAGAAAGGTTTAGCGATTTCATAGAAATCGCATTAGCAGTTGTAGTCCTCGAAGAGATATTTCTAACAAGGTATCATGTGCATCAAAGGAAGATCATATGACCAAGTTATGACCCCGGAAAGTTAGCTTCCCAACTAACCCCAACGGGGCCCATAAACTCTTGGTGTTACATCTCTTCAGGTTAGGGTTTTGATTGTTTAGGATTTTATCTTATTTTTAAATAATTAAAAAGACCCTTCATCCTTATTGTAACACAGTTCAGAGGAACATAACTATCAGTTGTATTTATAGAAAATTTCCCATGTGCAATTATAAATTCATTGGGATGCCATGATGGATTGTGAAATCAAGGAAGGTTGATTTTCCTAATTAATATGGAGATAATTCCATAGGAATTGCGTGAGCAAGGCAGGCTGAGAATTGGCTAAGTATTAGACCGATTTTTCCTAGATCAGCAGGAGACAATTGGCAGAGTGTTTGAGAATCTCAAGAGAGATTAAGAATTGTATTGTTTCATGATTCCTTGACTTAATACAAAATAGAGATAGAGGGTTTTGAGCAGTTTCTTCCCCAGATACATCTTGTGTTGTGCGATTGATAACTTGTTTCTCTTACTTATATGTGATTGTGTGATCGTGTGTTGTTTCCACAAATTGTAGGAAGGATTCAATATCTTGTTTTAGTACATTACAAGATTAGATTGAATCCCGTTGGTTAGATTTCCTCCATGAAATAGAAGAGAGGGTTGATACCATCTTGCCTTGTGGTGGTTAGTAGGCTGCAAGGTCTGTGATAAAGACCAACATAAATGGAGGAGGGCTTGCACTGTAATTTAGAGCCATAACAGAAGTTGACACAGGCGTAATATTGACTGATTTAACCCTAGTTTGAGGGTCTACATTGAGATCTGAAGTTCATGTCAAGATTCAGTCAAAGAAATGCCCAGAATCTATGGATCCATATGAGCTAGGTCGAGTCTCTTATGGAGGCAAGAGTTGTGTTTTTTCTATGTGTGGATAGGGTTTGTTCTACAACAATTATAAGTACATAAGTATAATGCCCTAGTTAGGACAGTTTCCTAGCATGTTTAGTTCATAAGGTATGCCCTTAAGACTATGAAAAATTTACATAGAAGAAGACGGGTTGTGACCCTTAGAGTGAGGTTTATTTCTGCAATAAAGACCACAGATCTGGAATATGGTTTGCAGATTCAATATGTGTGGAGACAATAGATCCAAAGGAGGGTGGAACCTGAGCAAAAAATTGAGCATGCAGAAGAGATGTGCCATATGAAGAATGGATTGGCATGCAGAGGAGTTGATTTTGGTGGACTTTCCATAGAGTTTTAGACAAATATATGAAGAAACCTATAAAAAATTAGTAAATGGACTGTTAGTGGCTGATTTGTGACCCTAGTTCAGTCATCTAGAGATTGTTAGAAGTATGATAAGAGGAGTAATTCATATATGTTCGTAGATTGGACAACAAAGATCAAATTGTCGATACACAAGAACAATGATCTTGAGAGGACTCAAACCCTTGTTAGGTGGCAGATTTGAAGAGCCCTAGATGAAGACAATATTGTGGGGCCCTAGATCAGTAAAAATAATTGATTGTGGTTGGGCAGATTGATGGTAGTCCAAGTACAGTTGGAGGGTTGTTAGATTACAGTCAAAGAAGAGCCCTGACTCTTGTTCTGGTGAAGGACAACAAAATTGGTAGAAGCGTAGGTGTATAGGGCCTAAGGATGTGCAGACTTTTAAGGACTAAAGTAATAGTCAAGTGGGCGAACCAACTAGCCCTAGTTCACTATATTGTAGAGGATTGATTCAGAGAGAAGAAGGGCAGCCTCCATAGCCCTAGACTTCTCATCCTGGAGCTGTAATATGGCAAAAGTGGGCATACGAAAGAGTTGTTCACAAATGGAATTGTGAACAACTTGTTACCACTCAAACTAGTAGTGGACCTAAAGAAATGAGTTAAGAAGACGATTGCTAAGGCATGAAGCGATGGGGGCTTAATTGTTGTCACCCATTAAGGCTACGTTGCTCTTCACAATTTCATGATGGCACTTTCTTCTGGTGAGGTGAAGTCACTTGTAGAGTATTGGTCAGCAGAATAGGTGGGAAGTGACCCTCGAAACCACTTCCAGATAAAATAAAGGTAAGATACACTTTCCTTCTAATCAAGTGGTTATCTTCTATAAGGGAGAGAAGAGGGGATTAAAGGGCCGAGGGAGAAGAAAAAGACTTATGAAGGAAGTTCTCAATCCCTAAAATCCTTCGGGAACTTGGATTCCCAAATGGTCCTTGATGAAAGGCATTTGACACCAAATGGGACCACACGAGGCCAAGTGGACCCAGCCCAGGTTCGGGGATGGAATTTAGCATCTAATGATGTTCCTATCTTTTTTTTTGAAGAGTTCAAGGAAAGGATGAATAGATTTTACTTCGATAGGTCAAATTGATCCCTATCATTTCATCCTTGGGACCACTAGACTTGGCATGATCTAGAGCTGGAGCAGAAGATGTCAGAATGTTCAGAGGAAAATTATTTGAAGTTTTGAGAGAGTGAGGTACCAACAAACATGGTGCCTCTAGAAGGAGATAGAAGTTTTCCTCTAGCTGGTCCCTAGAAATTATTGCCCTGGGTGACCTAATGGAACTGAACCTAGGGAATGTGAAAATTTCTTTAACTCTAAATCTCCAAATTCATCATTCTCTCCCACGTTTTCATTTGTGATCCTCTATGGTTAGCCATTAGGAAGATAAGGGGGAAGAACTTACTATGGAACCATCACCTACATGTAGTGATCTTAGTCTTGTGAGCGGACAACCTGCTGAGAGACACGGAAGGGTAAACACTCTCTGCCAAGATTTTCCATACAGCCTAGGTTGAGCCACCACATATACATCACTATTTTTTTTCTCTTCAGATTTGTGACTTAGAAGAGCTTTGTCTGACCACCTCCAGGTTGCTCCCAGAGTCACCCAAGCAAGCCCTCTCAGCATCATCCTCTTTCTATAGTACCTAATTAGTAATTTAATTAACCATAACAGTTTCTTGATCATGCAGGTATTTCAAATATATTTCCAATAAGCATAAAGCTTTCATGTTAAACAATCACGTCAAAATACTTTAGACTATGATGCAAAAAATACAAAGAAACCTCACCAACACTCAAAGGACAAACAAATTCAAACCTCTACAAAGTATAAATAGATATCTGATAAAATTCATTCCACCACAAAAATGTGCTTAACTAAAGAAAATTCTAATTACTGTTCTTTCAAGACAAAGCTTTCAAGGGCGGTGATGTTATAAACATACCCCTAACACCTCGTGAACAATCAATGTGTATAAGTAGACCATCATAAGGCTAATTTTAAACATCATTATTATCATTTTATAAATCATTTTTATCAAATCAACAAGAAGCAAGCAACAATTGCATTCAGTTCCACTGAAGCAAAGTATATGGCAGTTTCATATTCTTATTATGAAGCTATCTAGATTTGCAACTTGATTGTAGAGTCAAACAATCACTTGTTGAAGCCCAATATTGTCTCTTGTGAGAATCAAAGTTACATCAAGCTCTATGAAAATCCAATGTGTCATAACCATTTCAAACACATTGATATTCAATAAAATTCCTAAGATTCCAAGTTCATTAGGGAGTTGGTAGTGTTGGACCACATTCTGACAAAGTTGCATATGGTTAATAGTTTGACAAAGCTCCTAACAAAGGGGAAGTTGCACATGGTTAACGCTAGTCATATCTGTAGAAGGAATATTATAATCATAATTTACTAGAAAAACAAAAGAACATTATCAAAGGAATAGTCATGAGAATGCAGGTTGCACAAAGGATATCTACATGTACAGGATTTTCTAGAAGTTTAAACACCAACCCAAGGAAAGAAAATCAAGGGAAGGGCTTGTTGCTTCATCAAAGCACTGATCCTAAGATTTGCCTAACAGAAACAGAAAAAAAATGCAGCAAACCAGAATTTTCCTGCTATGAAATGACGGAAATATTGCAGACTAGACACTTGTTTTTCTAAAGCAACCACTGCTTGATGCAGGCCTTGTGATAACTGTGACTACACTTTAAACTGCCCAGCTCATATCTTTCTAAATACTCTTCTTGTACAAACAATTCATACCATCATTTTCATACTCTGATTTACCATCATTAGCAAGGGTTTCCATATGTTTTTGAATATGAAGAGGGAGAAAATTTTACACTTTAAAAAAACCAACTAAACCTATAAATCTACAAACAGATTTTAAAGTCCAAGCCTGCTTCATTCTTTGATAATCTTACTGATTACTCTCTTTTTCAGTGATGTTTGCATTATGCCTTGAAAAATATAAGGTAACTTGGTGTGAAATTGTAAATTGATAATTCCAGCTGGCAACATTTCAAGACTTATGGACAAGAAGTGGACATATATTAGTTACTGCATTCAAAGAAAAGTCCTCCCCATAGATATTATAAATACCTGGAAAATGCTGCATTTGACTTCAATATCCATACTCTGAGAAGCATACTCTGTTTTTGAGGAGTACAAGCTTTTCTCTAAACGTTTGGAAATAGTCTCCTCACTAAGTCATATGCTAACATCCTTACGATGTACGATGTATTTTTGTAGTTTTTTTATTAAGAACAATAGATATTTATGCAAGTGTGCATTCACATTATTCACAATAGAGATTTATGCTGATTGGATATTATTTGTGCTAATCACATTTTATATTAATGTTAGCAGCATAGTAAGCAGCGTAAAAGAGAGGCAGAAATTTGATTGTGTGCCATGTTAGGTTCTGGAAATGCTATAACATGTGAGAAGCAATGAACCAAAACCTCTCATTGCAATTATGAACCAAAACATAGTGCCATAACACTTACCTTATGTGACCTTGAAATATTGATTTGTGCATCAAATTTGTGGACATTAGTACATATAGACAGTGAACCTATCTACCCTACACTGATATGACCTTGAAATTTGAGTATACTTAACTGAGATATCATATTTGACGAAGTTTGATACGTTGACATATTGCCACGATGTATTGGTCTTAACATTGACACATTCAACCTCCATTGACATTGAAATTACACATAGACCACAATGTAAGATAGACCTTTGGCATTTAGACTTCACAAGTGTTTTGGGCATTGATATGTTGACCTTAGGTTAGTAGCTGTATCCAATGTCCTTGAGCTAGTTCATCCTACATCTTAAATCTTAGACCCTAAAACTTTAAATGCATTATACCAAAATGTGAAGGCTTTAAACCTTGAACCCTGCTTATTAAGAAATCTGAACACTAAAATACCCTTTAAAGCCCCAAAATCCGTGATGGACATTGGTTAAAATGTCCTCAAGAGATATCCAACCTATCTACAAGGGCAGTTATGCACACAGATATTCACAAATAGCCCATTGTAAGTTCACATTCCATACTATATTGACCCAATTACCTTTTGAAAATGACTAAAAGCATTGCAGTATGCTTAAATAGCCCACTGGACGTGCACATTCCATACTATGACCCAATTAGCTTTTAAAAATGATTCTAAGCATTGTAGTATGCTTTAAGAAATGACCTTTTGAAAATGATTGTAAAAAAATGGTGAAACACTTTAGGAGCTTTTGGCATTATAGATAACCTGTACTTAAGGACTCTTTGATATCTCTTGGAAATACAAGAGAAATGATTTTGAGAATCATTGCAGTATGCTTTAACTGGTCTTTTGAAAATGATTCTAACAAAAAAGGTAGCAAACTTGAGGAAGTTTTGGCATTAGAGATAAACTCCACTAAAGGACTTGAGATATATCTTAGAAAAATAAATTTGTTCTAAATTACTAGGAGGTTGTTGGAAAGGCTTTTGCAGCTTCACGTACATTCAAGTTCCATATATCAATTAGGGGCCTTGGTCTGATCTACACTTGAAGTATTTATGTAGTATTTTTATTAAGAACAGTACAGATTTATGCAAATAAGTGTGCATTCACATTAAATAACTACAAGTACTCTGCTGATTATACAAAGGGTATGTGTGTGGACTGCATTCTTGTTGGTTTTGCTGGCCATTTTGGGTGCATGCTCAGATGTAGAAGTTGAACTAAAGTCTCTCGGACTCCTAAGAAAAACCATAATGGCCATCATGCATTCTGGGTGCATGCTCAGATGTTATCTTGGGTGTAACTCTTTTGTTACTAAACAGGCTTGGTACCATCTGTTTTGAATTTCAATTTAAACAGTGTTTCCATCTAGCTTTCCTGCCATATGGAAGTGTGGTTAAGGGCCACATACCTTTTGGCATCAATTAGTTATACTTCATTCAACTGCATGATGGTTTTTAAGGGCTTGTATCCATGACTAAGGGTTGTGATATGTAGAATGCATGCCCATAATATTTCAAGTCTTTCTGGCTAGAGGTTTACACATTCAAGTAGAACTTCAAATTGATTGTGATCGGTCACTATTGGTTGATATACTATTTTGTTGATCCTGTTGATTTTTACATTGTAATACATGGCTTCTTGTTGCTTGGTATTTGATCTTTCAGGGCTCATTTACTAAACCTGGACCATCATTCATTTTGATTTGCCTTGATTTCATGTTTTCAACTCCTATGGACTTATTTACCTGATTAAATTTTCATCCTCGATGTCATTTTAGAGCCTCCATTTCTTGGAATCAACTTGGCGTTGTTCATGCTTGATGGTATTTTAGAGCCTCCATTTCTTGGAATCGTCTCATAACATAAGAATTCTTTACTTTTGGATAGCTTTACGTGCTTTACTTGACCTTCAAAGTGGAGAATGGTCAACCACTTTTGGGTTATCTACAACTTGTTCATCCCATAGTGTTATTGTTATTGTCTCCGAGCACTTTAAGCCACATTTAGTAGACTTGGATTTTCATTTCATGTGTCTCATGTCTTCCAACTTCCATTGACTCATTTACCTTTCAAAGTGACATCCCCATTGACAATCAATTCAAGTTTGATCTGCTTATAAGGCATTATTTCCATTCAAATTCTAAGTTGTAAGTTTGTAACCAATCATGATACGTTTGACAACTTTGTCATCAAGTGTGTGCCTCGTTTACTGGTATATAGCCACATCTATGCGAACATTTGAAGATCCTCAAGAGATCATTTGTTGCCATTCCATACGATGTCTTCAACTTCCATTGATTTATTCACCTGTGAATATCCATCGAAAGTCACACCCCCCTTGACAATCAATTCAAGTTTGATCTGATTATAAGATATTATATCCCTTCAAATTCTAAGTTGTAACCAGTCATGATATGTTGGACAACTTTGTCAACAAGTGCATGCCCTCTTTTACTGGTATGTAGCCACACCTGTGTGAACATTCTAAGATGCTTAAGAGATCATTTGTTGTCATTCCATACTAAATGTAGTGTCTTTTGATGTAGGGAATTGGTGGGCAATCTAGTTTTGTCATTCCATACTTAACTGACTACTTATGATTCCTATTGTTACTCAAGATAAAAACTCTTTGGAACTTTGGTGAATGAAATGAATTTCTTTGTTCACAGGGATGTTTGTTAAGTAGCAGCCCTGGAGCCTAGGAACCTCTAGAAGAATCTGAAATAGTGGAAACAAATGAAATTGCCAGATTTTCTTTATCCTCTTTTTCAACTAAAATCCTTTTCCAATGTTCCTGTGGTGGTGCCCTTTCTTTCTGCATTAAATGCATCTATACCTTGTTATTTTAGCAACAAAAAGTCTAATTGCAAGTGAATCTCATTTTTGTATCAGATCAACAAACTTTTTCTTGAACTTTTTGTTCCCACTTGCTGAAAGAAAACTCTGTTTTTTTGTTATCAATTTTGAATATTTCTTTCATGTCTTCTCTTGCAGTAGTATGGAGATTATGCAAGGTTAATCTGGGCCCTCTATCAAGTGAAGTGACCAGACTGTCATAAGATTAGACTAGTAAAGCAATCAAGGTGATGACTGCATGTACATTGGTGCCTCAACTGGTGCCTGCCTCATTGATCACATCTTATGTTGTCATCTTTATTTGGGAAAATTTCCTCAGATATATCTTAGGATGGCAGCTAGATATTCATAAATGTTAAATATCTTGAATTCCAAGTGATTATTGTGCAATTCATAAAAGTTTGTAACCAATCATGATACGTTTGACAACTTTGTCATCAAGTGTGTGCCTCATTTACTAGTATATAGCCACATCTATATGAACATTTGAAGATCCTCAAGAGATAATTTGTTGCCATTCCATACGATGTCTTCAACTTCCATTGATTTATTCACCTGTGAATATCCATCGAAAGTCACACCCCCCTTGACAATCAATTCAAGTTTGATCTGATTATAAGATATTATATCCCTTCAAATTCTAAGTTGTAACCTTCTGATCTGTTGATGGACTGCTTTGTCATCAGTCACATGCCCTATTTTGCGGGTATGTATCCCCACCATCTTGAACATTCTAAGATGTAGAATCATTGTTTATCATTCCATACACCAAATGTAATGTCTTTTTGATATTACTGCACAGGGAATTAGTGGGCCAATCTGGTTTTTGTCATTATGTAATGACTGTATGATTCTATTATTATAAGGATAAACTCTCAGAACTTTAGTGAATGAAATGAATTGCTTTGTTCACAGGGACGTTTGTTAAGTAGCAGCCCTGGAGCCTAGGAACCTCTAGAAGAATCTGAAATAGTGGAAACAAATGAAATTGCCAGATTTTCTTTATCCTCTTTTTCAACTGAAATCCTTTTCCAATGTTCCTGTGGTGGTGCCCTTGCTTTCTACATTAAATGCATCTATACCTTGTTATTTTAGCAAAAAAAATTCTAATTGCAAGTGAATCTCAATTTTGTATCAGATCAGCAAACTTTTTCTTGAACTTTTTGTTCCCACCTGCTGAAAGAAAACTCTGTTTTTTTGTTATCAACTTTGAATATTTCTTTCATGTCTTCTCTTGCAGTAGTATGGAGATTATGCAAGGTTAATCTGGGCCCTCTGTCAAGTGAAGTGACCAGACTGTCATAAGATTAGACAAGTAATGCAATCAAGGTGATGACTGCATGTACATTGGTGCCTCAACTGGTCCTAGCATCTCTAGCAAGTTTTAAAGTGATTGATGTTGTTGATCACATCTTATGTTGTCATATTTCTTTGGGAAAATTTCCTCAGATATATCTTAGGATGGCAGCTTGATATTCATAAATGTTAAACAGCTTGAATTCCAAGTGATTATTCTGCTTGGTTACATATTAGGAACCTCCTATTTATTTGTCTGAAATTCCCTCAGACAAATCTCACAGTTACAGCTTTATTTTCACACACATGTGCCCCATTCTTCTGTTGGTGTTTTGGCACTGCTGGTGTCAGTCGTTTGATCATTAATGCTCAAAATGCTACAAGTAAGATCCCTGTGATTATCACTTTCCCATTTGTTGATTCTTGCAGTTCCTATGGTATGTTTGACTTCATCTTCTTCCAGAATGTTAAATGATCTTGTTCAATAACAGAATTCCCATTTGCAACTTCCAGATGAAAACCCATGCTGTGAAAATTTTCAACCATATCCATTTTAGACAAAGAAGAAAGTCACACTAGCTGCAGCCATGGCTCTGGTGTACTTCGAGCCTTCTAATTTGCATGGGTGTTTGTTGTGTATTCCTTGTTCTTTTCCAATTAGGTAACCAACCTGCAAATTAAAATAATATTGGAAAAACTTTCAGTGCTCTAAGAGAGATATTGAGCTTGTGTTTGCAACACTAGAGTGCTCAGCAATTGGAATCAGATTTATAGATTAAGGCATGAATGTACCGCAAATAAAAGACATACCATCCACTGAAATATTTTAATTTTAGCAAAAAGAATGATGTATTCACAGCGGGCAAATATTGGCGAGTAAAATATATGATAGAGAATTGCAGTACTTTGGAAATAAAATGCACGAGTCAACCTTACATAATCTGGAATTACCCAACACTTCCGGACTATGACTACAATTTACCTATGCAAGTTTCCTGATTATCATGCTGTCTTCTCTGTTGCATTTTACTCTGTCTGTCTTTTTGTGACAATTTTTGTTGTCTCATTATATATTTTTTTACTATTCAATAAAATGTATTAAATACTTCTCTATAGATAAAGGCTAAAGGGCTATTCATAAAGCAAAGGTCAGTTAACCTTCCTAAAGTAATATTACATAGACAGTAAGCTCTCATTAGCATATGCAAGCTCTTTAAGGACTTGTTCCAGCTTATCAATTTAGATTCCAAAGTGTAAGAGAGAGTGCATATGTGCCTGATAAGCCAAATGTGTGCTTCCTTAATCATCAAAAACAAAGGAATAAGAAAAATATCAAAATGAAGAAAGAAGTTGGCAAATATCTATCATTAGCAAGTGCGGGATGGATAATTTAAATGGTTTCATAGTTGTTTAAGCCTTAATTGAAAGGGATTCTGGCTATCATCAAAAATCATAGAAAGCTTGCAACCCTTACACAACATTTACAAAACATGATAAGATAGTATATATCCAGCGTGATAATGTTTATATATCTAGCTTACAAACAATAACCAAACAGTAGCAAGAACATTGCAGTACATTTGATGTAAAAAACATATAGCTTAGACAAGTATAATAGTAATCATGTATCCAACATCTTAACCATGATATTAATCACAAGTAAGCTATCACAATTTGCGTCCAGAATCCTCAAATGTTTGGAATAGTAATTTACCAATTCATTGTTCTCTCTCAATCATTGATCAATTCAATGTCACTACTCTTCCAACATATAAAAGTGTTAAGTGCATCTGCTAAATACTCGCATTGACTACTTCTACGTTTAAGCTTAATTTCACAACCCGAATCAACCAAGATTGATTGTGGGCACACAAAATAATATCCTTCTCCTAATACTTCTCCATTGGGCATGACAAAATTTGGTTCAGTGTTTTTTATGTAACCCTTTGCAACCTTCACTTGACCATTAAAATATGTAAGTGAACATTTTTTCCTGTTCAATCCTGTATTTGAAGGTAGTAATTGCGGTTGACCCTGCAAATAAACAAATTCTTGTAAGATTCTATAGAATAAAAATATAATATTAAAAAAGAAAATAAACAAGTATAAAACTTACCCATGTTATTAAGTCACCAATTGGGTCATGAACAGGTTGTCCTAAAGTCAATGGAGTTTGTTCTAGTGAAGCCTGACTAAGACTTAAGGAACTCTGCTAAAAAATAAATAGTTTGAATGTGATACCATGAAATCAGAAGATGAACGGTTAAGCTACAGAAATAATATTTCATTAATTACATATCTACAACAATACAATCATGTTCATATTGGCATGTGCTTTTAAAATTTCAATCTTCAAAGATGGCATACATCAACAATTAAATATCCTACACGTAATTCTTACATTGTTGGTTGGTTTTGGATTAACTCGACCATTTTCTTTTCCCGCCTCCGTGGCAGCTTTCCATTGCATTAATTCTTCAACAGCTGCCTTCAATATTCCAAGTTCCTTGTCTTTTTCTTTCAATTTTTCTTCTGTATTATGTAATTGTCTCTTGTAAGCACGGTCTTTTCCAAACAAATCAGTTGGAGTGACTCCATAGCCAACCCCACGTACACGACCCCTCCTCTCAGGCCCCAAAACTATTGCAATGGCATCTTCCTTTGTTGCATATGCAGGAGACACTGAATCATTTTGTATCGATTCAATTTGTTTCTAACAAAGACAACATTTCAATAAATACATGTAAGAAACATCATTAATATTTAAAAAAGAAAAAAATTAAATAGATACAAAATAGTTCGGGAACTTACTATTCTCTCTGCACTAAATGATGACATTGGAGTGCCATCCTTCTTTGTATGACATTTCATCCACACATCAGCCCTAGTTACGGGCGCATCATTTTGATTGCAAGTTTGATTCTAGTCACAAAAATTACAATGGTGTAGATAAGTATATTTGCAATTGGTGATTGTGAACAAAAAATAAATTTGATTACAACTTACAAGGTCATGTTCAACTCTAAAGTAACCTCTACGGCCAGAAGTGTGGGTCTCTGGTTCTAATGTCTTATTTTCCTGATTGACTTTTGCTTTCTCCTGCAACTCAATAAAAAATCGATGCTTAGATTGAAATTGATTATATGCAAGGATTCAAATTCAAATCTCATTTAACGATAACAAGTAGATTTGTCATTCATTTTTACCTTGAATTTAGGGTCCGATCGTATTCTAACAAATTCAATCCAATCGGTTTCATTTACTCCAATAGGAACATTTGTCATCCTCTCCTCATCTGTGTTGTATTTCAAATAATACTTTTTATACAAATTATATCTGTAAGTTCTCAAGCACTGAGATATTGCTTTATAACACCATTGCTCCGCTGACAAGTCTATTTGGTAGGTACGCTACAATAGATAAACAACGAATTATTAGATACAAATACTTATTTGAAATTAAACTTATCATGCACACATTCACATACACTAATGAAATTTAGAAAAAAATCCAATAATAATTTGGTTGATACTCACATTGATTGCACTCCATATGTCTTTTTTAAGTGCTTCAGGCACTTGTTTCCATTCCATATGTTTGATGCCTACAATCTCTCTTGCAAGGACACCTAAAAAGGAGGAGAATTTCTCTGATTGTGGACCAATAGGTTGTCCCCTCTCATTAAATTGAATTTCAGGCAATGCAGAGGCCTCTGTAGTGTTTCCAAAGAGGCATTTTGTTGGTCCCCTACCCTTCCTTTTCACATTTGTTGTACTATGAGCTTCAATACTTGGATCTTCTCCTTCCAAGACATGCTATTTGTATGGCTTTTCTTGCTCCATATCATGATCTAGTTGTGATGGTTCTTGCTCCAAACCATAAAGTTGTTGTGATGGTATGTGCTGAGAATTTTCTGGAAAACAAATCACACCTTTTGAGACAATAACAATATGAATCTCTTAACATAAAATCTTGAAGTATTTATACAAGAAATATAAATTTGAAAAATGATCATACCTTCCAATGGTTCATCCACATTTTTCTCAAGAATATGTGCATTAGAATTGGTGTTGACACTAAAGCAACTAGATTCATGTTGTAATGGGGAAACAGATCCCGGTGCTCTATTTTGTGGATGTTTTTTGATGATGCCACATCGAATGTTGTCATTTTTTTTGGTAATGTGGCTTGAATTTGTGGTTTTACTCACTGTTAAAAGTGATCTCTTGCGATGTCTTTCATTCCTATTGGATACCTACACATATAGATTGCGACACTTAATAAAAGTTAGTAAGAGATCACTTAAAGTAGAAAAGAAAACACAATAATTGTTAAAAAATCATTGACATCCAAAACGAAAAATAATTTCTTACCTCGGTATGGATATCCGCGGATAAACTGCATAACAAAAAAAACATTTTTATTAGCAAATCCTTGTCATTTCATAAGAGCTCAATTCAGATCATAAGAGTTCAATTTCATTTTTGTTCTTAAAGAGAAGTATGAGTTGTAAAATTTTATAGTGTAAAGCCACAATGACATTACCATTTCCAGGGAAGAAATTGCAGGGTGGTGTGAATGGGTTCACATATAACAATAATTGAGGAGTTATTTTTCCTAAAGATAAACAATAAACTATTTCCGCGTAAACAACTAGGCTAAAAAAAGTTAAAAACAATTTCTATGTGAACAACTAGGCTGAAAGAACCATTACAAAAGTCCAATATAAAAAAAAGAAAGAGAGAAAAGCATCTAACAGTAATCATGTTGAGTGAAACACTTGAATGATATATTGTAGCAATGGATGCCATGTGCATGTCAATAAAACTCTCAAAGCCATTGCGGTTATCATTCTATGGACTCCAAAAAAGGCAACTAAACAATAGAGGCTCATACTTTTCAGGAATAAACCCTAGTTTCTCTGGAATCTGTCTATATTCATCTTCATGTGACTACCTTTTAGGATTCTACATAAAATTTGTAGCATACATTATTGTAAAGAGACCTGTTGTGTCATCGAGCATTATTAAATAAGGATTACAATTTTAATTCTAAGTGAAATAGTTTAGGAAAGAGGGCTAGACACAGATAAAACAAGATGGAATTGGTAAGTTGAACAACAGTAGAAGAGAAAATTGCACGGGTAGTTGAACAGCAGTAGAAGAGACAACTGCACGCTAACATACTGGGCTTCTAGTTGAAAAAGGCAAAGGAAAAGTCTGCCATATACAAAATTATGAAATTCAATGGGTTATCGTAAGCAGCCCAATTATAGAAGAGATTCAAAGCAGTCTAGATTCTTGATGTTGTTGTGCCTTTGTTTATAATTTTGGGACTTGGAGAACTATATAAATTAACGCAGGTCCATCTGTTGACAATAATCTATAGCGATTAAAACAAATCCCATTTAAATGCAAGGTATGTCACGAGTACGGTCATTTTGCCAATCGATGCTCTAAAATTGTTAATGATGAAAATGTTCAGCCCGAGAAACAATGGGAAATTGTCAAGAGGAAAAAGACTACTGCTGCCCAA
Organism: Pinus albicaulis; assembly: GCA_034641835.2. Taxonomy (NCBI): domain Eukaryota; kingdom Viridiplantae; phylum Streptophyta; class Pinopsida; order Pinales; family Pinaceae; genus Pinus; species Pinus albicaulis. The sequence continues at coordinate 122,652,132 of CM076570.1, read as the reverse complement.
CTAGCTGAAGCTCCTCCCAAATTTGCTCCCTTCAAACCTAATCCTTCCTCCTCGTCGACTCCTCCACCCTCCCCTCCCAAGAAATATTTATAGTCCTCTAATCCCTTCTCCTCCATTTCCCTTGATGATGACCCCCCATCACTCTACCTCCATCTTAGGATGGCAATCCTGTTCCCACTTCCCCTGCAAACCCTTCTCCTTCATTCTCCCATGACCCTCCTTCATCAAGATCAACCAGAAGCTCTACTAAAGAACATGGGGCCAATCTGGACACTCACAGGAAACAAGGACCAGGCAGGAGATCGACCAAACAACACAGAGAAGGACCAGGCAGGAGATGGGCACTCAAAACCCTATAGAAAATTACATTTTGGGGAAAAACAGTAAGGAAGGCACATACAAAGATCAGGGAGGGCGAGCAACTCTCCATACCCCTCTCACCGAATGATGAAAGTCCTATCCTGGAATAGCAGGGGATTAAGGCACCCCTCTAAAATCACAGCTCTGAATGATTTGATAACTCAGGAAAAACCAAGAATATTACTGTTACAAGAAACAAAGCAAGGATACCAAGAAATGAGAGGGATTATTGATCGCCTCAAGCAATATGATGGAAGCATCTGTGAA